>PPHD01012728.1:0-17828 GCA_002909625.1 Bambusicola thoracicus | reverse complement strand
GTTCAGAGAAACCCTCAAACAGATGGGAAAGATGAATAGGATGAGTCACTTTAAACAAAAAGCACTAATGAGAGAAGCGTTGATTCACAGGCATCAATGTAACCCCGCCAGTTGTGGAATTCAGTGTTGTCAGCTCAGGAAGAACAAACTGATGCTGTAATTTTGCTTGAGAGACCGCTGAAAAGAAACACTGATTGCAGTGCTGCTGAGGGGATCCTGGTGTTCTCGCAGTAGGTCGGAGACAGACAGATCTTCTGCACTGATGTGCTTTTTTTCTGGTTGCTCACTCCTAAGACAGACCGGTTTTGTAATGGGCTCTGCTTTCTACTTGTTCTGGAGGCTGAGAGCGCAGCATAACTCATATCATTCAAAACGATTGCTTTCCTGTGAATGAAATCTTTTCCTATAGGCTCTTCTATTCCACCTACCTATCCCTCATCAATTTGGATGGTATAATGTAAGCCAGAGCTATGCAACAGCATCCTCATAGTTGTTTCCTTTCTAAATGACAGAACAGTCCCTTTGCTTGAAACCTGGGCATCCAGCAGTGAGCCCTGCCTGTCCTCCCTAGGATGCTGCTGCCCCCCACCGCCTTTGTTTTGTAGAATGGGATCGTGTTGAGTTTAATGACATCTCTGTGCTGTTTCAGGACTGTTGCAGAGTTGTTTTACTGAGAGGGTTTCGTTGAGTGGTATCGATTTTTGTTGCTGGTTTTAAGATTTGGGAGCTGGTTTGATATTAATTTTTTTTTTTTTGTAGAATGCCTGGGAAGATGGTGAGAGTTTCCCAAGCCCAGTAAAGTCTGTTTCAAAATAACAAAAAATACACCTAGAGTAGGACTCACACCTCTAGTTTTTATGTCCCAGAACTGTAAGAATTGGTGTCTTTTGTGATTTTTCTGTAACTTAATGGGAGGGGGAAAAGTGATTCCTATTGCCTTACAAAAAGATGCGTGATGTTTGAGTCTAAAACGAAGGAAATTTAGGCAAGGTTACCTATGGTTATAACTTTGTTTCTACATTCTGTAGGTTTAAAGACAAACAAAGCATTTAGCAATGTTCTATGCTAGTTTAAGCTACAACTAGGGCACTCCCCAGCTCAATTCTAAAACGAATTCAGATGTCTTTATTTTGCTTCATGAACCTACAGAGCTTCATGAGTACAAGTTCTTGCACTGAAAAGGAATCACAGGGGATCTTCTTGTCTCTTTTGGAATGCCATGTTTTTTCTTTCAGATGGTTTGTTAGCAAAAAAGATGACAGCCACCTGGTTAAAATACATGCTTATTGTAAAAATACTTCTGTGATTTATCATACAGAATGTAGCACGTCAACAGATGCTGCTTAACTTTTAGTAAATAAAAACAAAGCCTGGCCTGGGTCAGCAAGAAATAACACTTGGAAAATCTATAGGACTTTGCTAAGATTTAACTTCCAGAACAGTGTATTCACACTTGGATTTCAGTCTTCCAAACAAAATCTTGCTTTAGAGACTTAATTTCAATGTCCTCTTGCTTTTCTGGCTCTGCCAGCTCCACTGTTAGTAAGACTTTCCTTTTGTCTCAACAGTGCATGTGTATGTTCTTGTTTCAGATTTGTTCTTGGTTGTGTATTCAGCTGTGAAATGGCAAGCTCTGGTGGAAAGCAGTCCCACTGGGCACAAATACACAAAGCTTATGTGCTCCAAAGGCACCTGGGCTTCTTTCCTCATCTCCTGCCCAGTGCAGACCTGGAGTGTCCATGGCATCTAATTGTGTTCTTGCAGTCTTGACCTCTTGTCAAAAGTAGAAAAGACCAAAGCTGAGCAACCCAGTCCTCAGCTCTTGCTGAAGTTGTTATGAGCTTTAGAGATAAAAACAATCATTAGAGAGTTACACAGAGCTTAGGGATGAACCTGCATTTCCCAAAGCTGTGTGCCAGTGCTTCCTCTAACATGCAGCAACCAGCAAATATAACAATCAATGACTGCAAGGAATACTACTCCAATGGCCCCCCTTCACCCTCTCCCTCCCCCCCACCTCCCTTTTTTTTTAAATGTCTTTGGAAGGTGCCTCTTTAGTCTTAATCTTTTCTATAGAACCACATTTAATCAGCAGCAGTGCAGTGCTCCCATTGCAGTGATCCAAGCAGGATGCACAGCTGTGTGGGGAAGGGAGAGCTGTGGTTCTGCATGCTCTCATAACAAGGCTGGCTGTCTGGCCTTCGTGTGGCACTGAGGATTAATCTGATAATGCTTTAGAAACAAAGGGGTTATTGCACCAGGTGAAAGAATTGGAGCTGGAGGCTCTTTTTCCTGCAGCCCTAAATTAAACAACAGCAACAAAAAGCACATTAGGTATTATTGCTACCTGTAACTCAATGGAGCTTGCAACAATAACAACAGAGCTGCAAGCAAGGCTACACCAAGAGAAGATTCACTAAAATGTAACAATAGTGGGCACAGAAATAAGGGGCAAAGAGTGCTTACCTTTAGAAGGCCTCAGCTACACAAGGATCTCCAAAGAAATGCCCTTGTTTCTACTGCCAGCCCTTGAATGAGGTCTGGGAAGAAGTCAGGTGCACTGCATGCACCTGAGTTCTCCTGGGTTGGTTCTGCCTTCTGACCAGATGCTCAATCACTGGTTCAGACTGTGACTTAGCATTTCCACTACACTAACATTCCTACTAACATTTAATTCAACAAATATTTATTTAAAAAAACAAAACAAAACAAACAAACAAACAAAAAACCCAACAGAAATGTTGTCATTTAAGGTCTCATTCAGAATATCTCTTACAGAATAGGAAATAGGAACAATTATAAAGTATAGGCACTGTATACCCTCCGTTAGCATTGTATGTAAATGTACCGTTGGACTAAATCTGCACATGTTCTTAGAAAAGTGCATGTGGTCTCTAAATGTGATTTAGAACACTGATGCCAAAAGCGTTTCTTATGGGAAAGTTTTGTTTTCCTTTTTGCTAAGGGGCTTAACTACCAGCACGTCTAAGATACAAAGTTCTGGTAACAAAAACTATTTAAAAAATCACTTATTAAAACATGATTTTAAAAGCCAAAAGGGGATTTAAAAAAGGTTGGTTTTCTCCAGAACGATGGTAGCCCATTGTCTGAAATAATTTCCCAGAACCTCACTTACAGAGAAACAGAAACTCGATCTGTATTACCAGAAAATGATAAATGCGTAATCCTTTTTGACATTTACATGGAATGGCAAAACAATTAAACTCTAATTTGTGGTAGACATGAGATCCAGCACTATGTGCTATCTTCTTTGGGGGAAATAGTAATAATAACAAAAAAACCTCTGCATATGTGTGTGTATATATATATTAAAATCATGAAGGTTTCTTATTCCGGCTATGACGTGTAAATACGTGACTTTGAATCTTATTACTGTCAGTTACATTACTATATTAAGGGAGGAACTGATCTGTACTATGTCAAAATACTTAAAAGTCAAACTGACGTGGCAATGTGGAATTGAAATTGCTTAAACTATCACCAGAAGTTTCTTGAAGTAATCTTAGGGCCTGAGCCAAGGAATGGTGTAGCGTCCTTGGCTGGGGCTGGGAAGGATGGAGGCTCCCCTCCATATGGGGGAGTGTGGTGGAGTGACATGGGCTCTGCTGGGCTTTGCAGGTGGGAAGTGGAACTGAAACTCTTCATATCACATGCCATTCCACGAGCTTTGATTGCTGCCAAAACCAGCAGGTTTGAGTTTCAAGTTGGTACGTGATACCTTGTACGAAGTCTGAGGAAGAGACTCTTCTTGAATCCCTGATTGAGCTGAAGGTTTCCCATCCTGTGCTCCACATGCAGCCCTTTCCTGGCATGAACATGATTATAGACACTGCAAAATGGGTAGATTTGGGATGAAACAACAGAAAGGCTGTGGAGGAGTAAGGCGGGCTTTGAAGAAGGGAAGGAGTTGCCTGTTCCCTTTGGTTTTTGGCACTTGGCTGTATCTAGCTATGAGTAGTTGGTTAGTTCGGACCTGGAACTGTGTACAAACTTGTTAATGGTAAATTATTTGGGGCAAGTAGCTGACTGTTCTGACTGCATGAGAACTGTTGAATCACGGCCTGAAACTCTGACCACCTGAGGCGAGCACCGAGTCAGCTGCAGGGGAACAGGTGAAAGCAGCATGGCTCCACCCCTCCTGGACCCCATTTAAGGGCTGACTCCCCAGGAGGAAGGATCTCTATCTAGAGGTCCTCCCTCTGGGAACCCTTTGGTGAGCCCAGGACACAGGTAAAATCCTTATTTGTAAAATCTTTATTTCGTTTCTACTTTGTAACAGGATAATCTCTCCAATCCAATACCTGTTTGCCATACAGTCATGCACCTGACTGAAGCCTTTAAGCACAGATGAAGTTCAAGTTGGGGCTTTGGTTGCTGCAGAAAGATTTCAACTTCACACTTTCATTCCCAGTTACCTCTAACCACTACACTGGATTGCACACGTGGTTGCTCTCACAAATGCTAAAGCTGTAGTTGCTCCCACCATAGCATAAAGGAGTTTTCCATGTGTACTTTATCCTCCATGTGCAATCCGGCCATCTCTAAAAGGCACTCAGCTGACATAAATGGATGCTGGACTGCGTGCTTCTAAAAGTCATGGAGTCGTTTTCCTTCGAACCATAAATCAGAAGCCAGCAGTAAGTCAGAGTTGACAGGTAAGAAGAAATAATTTTAAATTCTCCACTAATGTAAAAATGGTCTGTAGAAGATAACTTACTTAACATCATCAGTCAGAATTTTTCTTCTAAAGGCTTGCTAAAAGCATAAATGTTAATAATACTGTTCACTCTTCTTCCCTCTTGCCCATCAGCTATGTTAATTTATTATTATTTACCGAAGCATAATTCTTACTCCAATTAACTTATAATTAATACGCACTTGACATTTTCGGAGTACTTCAGAATTAATCCTCTCAGTGCGCCTCTAAGTAGTTTGTTGTTAAAGATGAGAGAACTAATTTCAGATTATTCATATTTATTGAAATGGAATACATCACAAAAGGAAGAAAAAAGAAAATGCAGCAAGTGAGATCCCAGTTGTAAAGAAGTCAAAGCTATGCAGGAGTTGAACATGAATTAAAGTGATTTTAGAAGGTTTAGCAACCAGGAGCGAGTGGTGCCAGCCCTTTGCTGGTGGCATTTTGGAAGTGGGTTCATGCTGCAGCAGGGCAGGATGCAGGATACTCTGGTAGTGTTTCCACTGGGGGTTTCCACTGTGCAGTCAGGATGCAGGTTGGCTGTGGGTTTTCTTGGTTTGTTGTCTTCAAACCCTCGCTTAACCCTCTCCATCTGGTAGAGTTGGCCATTAACTCACCTACATGGCCATGCACAAGTGCATTCTGTGAGACTTCACAGCAGCCTACTTCAATGTGGCCCTTTTCTTGTTTTGACAGAGCAGAGAGGCTGAAAACCAGTGTCAGGTGGGCCCAGGCTCCCCTGGAAATAGCAGCAATGTAAACATGAGGCTGACTGAAGAGTGAGCCCTGCAGCAAGAGCAGGCTCTAGGTGCACCCTTGGACCCATTTTTCTCTGCTGTCAGCACATCAGCTTTGCAAACCCTGGACTGTACTGGTTTTCAGTGTTAGCATCCCATGTGTGTCGTGCTGTTAGCTAGAAACACTGATCTAAGATACTCCAAGATTTTTGGGGTATGAAATTGAAGTTATCACACAGTCTCTTTTTTGCCCTTACATTCCTTGCTACTTATTTAGAGTACGTGAGAATGCTGGCTTGTTGCAAGGGTATTTGCTAGCAGACCTGAGGGTGGATGCTGGGACATAGCTGTTTGCAGGCATGTCTCATTGGTGACAGCTTGTCATGGGTTAGAAAGGGTCAAGTGGTTCAGGTGGGAATACTGCAAGTCACTTCCTATTAACATACTGCATTGACACAAATCTCAGAGCGTGGCACTGTTAGCTGAAGTAAAGGGACACTCTGAGCTGCTCAGCTGTAAAAAAACTATGTACAATTCTTTAAAGCAGGCCAGTTGAATTGCAAGAATCTTTGAACTGCATTCAGCTGTAATAAATGCTAATGCCCACCAAATTCGGTGTTGGCACCGTACCTTTTAGTGAGTATTTCAGTAAGAGATGGAAAGCAAAAGTAGTCTTACACTGTATTGATTTCAGTGGTGCCATGTGGTTGCTGGTGTCATCCAGGTCCTTCTGGTGCAGCGAGACTTGCCTGTCTCTCCATTCTGGGTGTGTGTCTGCCCAAGGAGCTCCATTGCCCCATCCCTTTGGAAATGGGATCTCCATCCATTTTTCAGTTCGGAGCATTTCCATCAGTGAACATTCCAGAAAAACTTGTTGGTTTTTTTTTTCATGCTGGTAAAGAAAGAGCAAACCACAGAAATCATGGCGTATTTTAAATGAAGTGGGTAGTTTTCCAATTTTTTTTTTGGTCAGACTGCAATCGACAAATTGGTTTTTCACACAGCCTTAACTGAAAGAGCAATTCATCACTTGGACATAACAGGAGAAAAAAAATCTCTCTTATAGATCAATTTTAAGAGGTCAAAATTGTAATCCTTTCACTTTTTCATTCCCTGTAGATAGCCAATGCAGCTGCTATTTAAAAAACAAACAAGGTACCTGCTATTGACTTCAGTAAGGACTAGATAAGACCCTATCTATGCATGAGCAGCAAGAAAATTATTGCAGGAGATGTAGAATATAAGGCAAGTAGATTATCTTCTATACAAGGTTATTTCTCCTTTTAAATAATAAGAGATTAGTATGCCAGTTTCTACATCAATAACTCAACTTGAACTTTCTCTCAAAGTTCACTTTCCAGTCCTTTCCATTCAGTTTTTCTGCCATGCTGAAATGTTTAAGTACCAGCATTTAGTTTATTTTGAAATAGTGCTTTTCTCTGTGTTTTGTAGAACCTGCTCAAATTAGTTGCCTCCTTCAAATTAACGTAGAATCACAGAATCATAGAATGGCCTGGGTTGAAAAGAACCATAATGATCACCTCATTTCAACCCCTCCCTGCTATGTGCAGGATCACCAACCACTGGACCAGGCTGCCCAAAGCCACATCCAGCCTGGCCTTGAATGCCTCCAGGGATGGGGCATCCACAGCCTTCTTGGGCAACCTGTTCCAGTGCGTCACTGCCCTCTGCATGAAAAACTTCCTCCTAATATCTAACCTAAACCTCTCCTGTCTCAGTTTAAAACCATTCCCCCTTGTCCTATCAAAATCCACCCTCATAAACAGCCATTCCTCCTCCCATTTATATGCTCCGTTCAAGCATTGCAAGGCCACAGTGAAGTCTCCCTAGAGTCTTCTCTTTTCAAAGCTATAAAAGCACAGTTCCCTCAACCTTTCTTCACAGGAGAGGTGAACAGTTGCTTATTTTTTTTATTTACCAAAGCAAATAGCTAACCCATAGATATGACTTTCTTTTGATGTGATATTTACTCATACAAGAGCACCGAGCTCACAGGTGCCTGCCTATAAGATGAGGATTTTTACTTATGTCTGTAGAAAAAAAAAAGTAAATTAATAAATCCATGTCTGGAAGTAAAATAATTGGATCATGTGGATTTCTCACCTGAAGTAATACCAAGATGCATAGTTCTATCTGGGGCCCATAAAACAGTTTGAAAAGAACACGGTCTGCAAAAGAAAAAGCCACGACACAACACCCTGAGCGTTTGGTGTGTAGCACACTCAGCATTTCATATGAGTGAGTCGATCTGCTGAGTCCCTGGAGGAAGGGGAGAAGAATTATCTCAGATTTATTAGGGCTACTTCTCCGTTTCCCGAGAAGGTCACACTGGAAACTTTGATAAAACTTTCAAGCTGGTCTCCAACTTTTCTATGTATAATTCATCCTTGGTCTCTTGAATTTCTTTTCTTTATACCAGGTCCTAAACCTTTCAACTGATATTATAAAATCCAGGATGAAATGAGCGTTCTGAAAGGGGAACCAATAAGACCTGCCTGTTGCTGAGGTTTGTAAAGATCAGCTTTTAATAGTTGCGACTGTTACCAGCTTTGATGTCATCACTTAAAAAGTAAAACTGCATTTCTCTGTGGATTTTAGAGCCAACTTAATGCCATGCAGCAGGCTTTGTAAAACTGAAAAGTTTGTCACAGGGGATCAGGCAATGATTATATACATATATATTATTTAAGTTCATTCACACACAATTCAAAATGCTGGAGAATCCCAAGGCATATGCAGCTGCTTGTTTCTGCTCACCTAAAATTTCTGGGAAGTCTTCGACATATTGAGTTTTCTGGATCTCAAATGCATAAAATGAGCTAATGACTCAGAGGAAATTATTGGTACTGCTTACACTGCTACGTTTGCTTGATTTCCTACTGTCTACGTTGTGTTCTCCCAAAGGCTCTGTTTTATTGTGCTGAAGATACTTTAAAATATGCATATGTCAGTGTTAGTGCAAGTTTGGAGCTGAGCATAAGTGCTTAGTCACAAATAAGTATAAGACAAATTGTCTTTGCTGAAAATAAGAGTCTAGACAATAGATGGGAAGACTCAGAGGGCTCGTTACAGTAGATGCAAGCTAAAGAGAAAGGTCTGCAGATTTCATCAAAAGGAACCGTATTCAGCACCCCTTTGATGCATGCACAGGTACATGGAGCATTTGCTACTGAGGTGTTTTGTATCTGAGCTACTGCTGCATTTCCTCATTTCAGGCAGAGATGCAACACTGTATTTTACAATTTATAGATAATACCCTCTATATAGTCATTGCAGAGGTACGTGTAAGTGACAGCTCTTTGGTGATAAGTTGACAGCCAAGCAGAGCAGCAGGCTTTTTGTCTATAGACTCATGTTCTCCTCAGAGACAGAGATATCAAACATATGTCAGGAGTGCATTTAGCTGTTTGCTAATAACTGATGTTGCAGTACTTTTTGAAACAGCATTGAAGAGTAACTTCCATTTAATCAGAAGCTTAGAGTTTCCATAAAGGCGTAAAATTAAATTAGAGGCAGCAAGCTTTTATGAAGATGAGGTATGTGTTAGGCTCTGAGCAAAATGGGAATGGTCCTTACCAAAATGTAATAAATGATTTTTGTGAGTGGTGGAGTGGTGTGGGTGAGGTAGAAACCTCAATCTTGTCCACCCAGAAATCTGTGGGGAGAAGCTATGTCACTTTACTGCTGTAACTGTCAGGGCCAGATAATATAACCGAAAGAAAGATGTCTCTCTTTCAAAGCGCACTACAAGGACCTGAGAGAAAAGTGCATTGTCTAAAGGAATGGAACAGGCATTCCCTTTGAGTAGAGTGATATAGCAAAAGCGGAGACTGTAAAGCTCCACAAATGGTAACTGCTTTTGCACTGAGAACATAAAATAGCTCAAGGTCACCGTGGTCACCAAAATGAATCTCTCTCAAAACACAGACATGCTAATCAGTGCAGTGACCGACTCCTTGTGTAGTGACACTTGGGCCACTGAAGCATCTGGGCATTTCTGGCAGCCTTATAGCATGACTGCTTTCAGTGGGACCCACAGACAGAATCTCATGTATGTTTTGGAAGTGAATCTTATACTTTTTTCATAGATCTCATTTCTGGATGTCCCCATTCTGATGCTTGCACGGTGGTCACGTGGCATGGAACGCAAGGGAACGGTCCAGTAGGTAATTCAGGAAATACTTTGTTCCTGGAGTTTTTTGTTTTGATTTCTGATGACTCTTTGAGGCTATCCTATGGTTTATCTTAATCAACTATGAATGGATGGAGATGCTACAGTGTGTCTCTAAATACTGAAGTGTGGCAGTGAAGCTATTTTGAAATTACCCATATGGAAATTACACTTTGAGGCAGTTAAGATCATATAATCATAGAAAATCATTGAAAGGAATCTTATATCCAATCTAGTTCCAATTCCCATGCTCTCAGACAGGATTGAACTCACCAGACCAAGCTACCTCAGGCTCCATCCAGCCAGGCCTTGAATACTTCCAGTAATGGGGCATAGGACATCCACAGCTCCATTCAGGAAGGAGATGTAGAGAAATATCTTTACACCAGCCATAGTTTTGTGTCTTTCAAATGCAGTTTTTAATGTGCTGGATGGCTTCCAGGATCAGACAGGAATGCCCATGCTTCCGGGCTCTCTGTGCCACTGTTACCTGGGGCTGTGATGTGGTGAGTGAAGAGATGGTCATAGAGACTGAAAGAATCTCCGTTCCCTTGCCCCAAGACGAGTATATTGGTTCAGTACGTCAAGGATAAATATTTGGTAATTGAAGTTAAAAAAAAAAAATCACAAATGAAATAATTTAATTATCATTATATATTTATACATTTAACTGGAGTGTATGTATTTGTTCTGCTCAGTTCATTATCTCTTTGGTAAAAAAGAACAAATTTATTCTGATTAAGGATCAGATCCATATCATTTGTGGCAACCAGATACATCAAACGTGAAAGAAAGACAAAACAATGCGCTTCTGAAGACTGTAGAGCTTCCCACTGTGCTGTAAGCGTCATCATCCCCTGGTGGCAAGTCTCTTTCTTCCTCAACAAAGCCAGGCAACGTTTTCTGCAGGATGTGTGCTGCAGGTTTGGATAGTCTCCCCACACTTTAATTAGTCTCCAGACCATGTGCAGCAGGGAATTAAACTCAATCCCCTCTGTTCTGCAGTGCCATAACCAGCTCCCCACTGCTGCCTTCCTTCTGCTCCCGCAGTTCCTCAGCTCAGCCCCAATATGTGGTTCAGTCTTCTGTGCTGTTTGTTAACAGCAAACTGGGAAGGAGCTGTGGCAGAGTGGGCATGTTGGGCTGCAGGATCTTCTCCAAGTTTTCTGGAAGGAGGTGGCCAATGTGCCTTGAAGCTGCAGGAGCAGATAAATGTAGCTGGTACAAGGAGAGGGCAGCTGGGTCAGAATCATAAAATGGGTTTTCATGGTCCTGGAGCCAGCATACTTTGTCTTCATTAATAAATTATTACACTGAATTGTGATGTTTAATTATTAGCAGTGTTCTTTACATTTTCTTTCTCTAGAGCAATGTTCCCACTGTAATAGCAAAAACCAACCAACCAACCAACCAACCAAAAAAAAAACAACAAAAAAACCCACTCAGTTAGGCTTAGTCCATATGTTTAATCATATCAAAGCAAGTTCTAATGAATTCTGTATTTAAAATTTTATGTTATTTGACTCTCTGTTTAGTATTTCGGGACTGTGTCCATTATTTGGCTTATGTTAGTGAGGAAGATGCTGCTATGGAGGTGAGAGCAGCTGGAGTGGGGCAGGGTGAAGTTATCTTCTGCACATTATTTCTAGTGGGCACAAAAAAGTCATTAAGGGAAAATTTTGAGGAATGTTAAGTAAAAAGTTCATCTAAAAAGCTGTTTATCAAGAGCAAGAAATTTCTCCCTAACCCTCACCGAATGAGAGTTATGGGGAGGAGAATCATAAAGGTGTCATGTAGGAAAGTTATGGTTCCTGATATAACTGAGATGCCCCTATTTAACGTATAGTTGAAGTGGTACAACATACCAAAACTTTCACAAACTATAATACAGTTTTCCTTGCATGATTTGGAAAGGTGAGTTGATGAGACTGATAAAATATATGTAAGTGTATATTTTAAAAAGGATGCATTTGGATGAAAAGACAATCTGAGATTACTTCCTGAATTATTTAGAATATTTTCAGGAAGAGGAAAATGCTCAGTAGTTTCTAACAGGTCTGTGATACAATGTGATCGATAAGCACAAGTTTTTCTTAACCTCACCCCCTGATTTATGGCCTCCTTAGTCAAGACACCCAAAATTTCTTTTATTCATCGCTTATTCAAATAGTTTGGAAAACATATATATTTTCAAGGCTGTGGAATTTCTAACGAAGCCTCCAGAAGCGTCGTGTTGTTACGAAACAAGGAGCTCAAAGTGAGTGATGGCTGTGCTCAAAGGGAACTATGTTTGGAGAGATGAACTGCAGAGCACTGTAGCTGCTGGTGGGAAATGTTTCTGGCTGCTCTTGTACACAACCAGGTGCTCCCAGAGCTAGGCTAGGAATAGGCAACACATAAGGGCTGCTGATGTGTGTGGTACGAACTGTCAGCGCGCTGCTCCTTTGAGAACATGGAGATGTGACCTGTTGGGAAGCGAATCTTTATCATTTCCTTTGATTAACCAACAGAGAGATATGCAAATTTGGCAGCATTTGTTGTGTAGTGATAGACTCTGGATTAAAGGGCTTGTCTTCTGAGTTAGGTACATTTCACTTGAATGAGGACTTCCAGGATCTTATATACCACTTTGTCAATAGCAAAAGGCACACTTTCTGCTCTCTGACTGCACAGAGCTGTCTTGCAACCAAACAGTGACAGATGCTTTCTTAATGTTCTCCTCTGCTCTCGTGGGATAGCAGCAAATATTTCATTTAGCAAAAAATTTCATATTCAGTTCATAGACGTAACCGCACCTTTTGGTTAATTCTATTTCTCTTCTATTTTTAATTGACACAGTTTTAGTTTAAAGGAAATTCTGGTATTGGTTTTTTTTGAAGTGAACTGGAAGTCCATCCTGACACACTGACTTGGAATACAGTACTTTTCAGTGCGGTAGCTAAACTGACTTACTACCTTAAATGGGAACTTCAAACAGACTGAAATTCTGTATTTTAATTACATTTTGAGTATTAAAGGTATGTATTCATGTTGGCCACTAAAGGCCAAACCCAGGTAGCGCCTTCAGTTCTCATCATCAGCCACATATAGATGGTTGCTGGGATTGCAAAGTAGAGTCGCTCTGTTTTTGGACCAAGGAAGGAAATCCCAGCTGATTTAATAAAAGAATGGGAACTCTTTATTCCATTTACCTCCATTCTGTAGATTAGTTACATGTTAATAAATGAACCTCTGAGAACGGCACACACAGAACGAGAGGTTCCAGGAAGAAATGTTTGTTACAATCCATTTTGAAAATGTTTGATAAACTTTGAAAGCATTTCAAACAGTGAGACACAATACAGTAAGACATTTTAATTTTTGTGACCACTGATTTGTGTTCTTGAAATTATTTCTTTAGAGGAAGCAGAGCTCCGTAAGAAGATTTCTTCATTCATCCGCAGTCTGTGAGGGTCAGGCACCACCAGAGAAATTGGAATTGGATGTTTTTATGTAGATAGGCCTTCAGCACACTGATCTCATTCTTCCCACGTATGCCATCAGGGGCAAAATTAATGTGCAAACGTTGACTTGTGTTTAAAAATAATTTAGACAGATAGTATATGCACGGGCAGTATAAAGTCTGGCTTTATTTTGTGTTTATGATTTTATGTCCATAATTACTTTGTTTCTTCTGAAGGAATCACATCTTAAGAGATGATTATACCTGAAGATGTTCTGCTTAGTTCAGTTTATCACAAATCATGGTGTTTTCCTATTAAAGCAAGTCTTCCTGATTATTGTATTTTGTTATGCAGCAGCATTACATATAATGATTACTTCCTTTTCTGTCGTGTTGTTGCAAGAGTCATTGAAATCTGCAGTGTACATATACCTGCCAGGCTTCGTGCTCCAGCATTTATTTTTTGTTGTTCCCCCCCTCCCTCCGGCTCCCTGTACTACACCAGAAATTATCATGCTGCTTCCCTTCCCAACTATTCTGGTGTTTCAAGTCAGAAAACAGAAAATCAGGGGGAGATTGAAGCTGGATAAACCTAGAAGAGCCACCAAACACATTCACAAGTTGCAAGGGAGGTTTTTGGCCCTGGATGTTGACTGCCCATACCTCGCTGCTTTCTCCTAGCCCCAAGGAAAGGTCTTACTCTGACTAAACATTTATTAGTATTGTTATTCACTAGTTTCATCCACTGCTTATTCAACCATGCCACACTAAATCTATTTGCTTCATGGCTCACATCTCCGTTTCTTCTCTTTTTATCAGATAGAGCCATTCTGAATTACAGTATATTCAGCGGCAACAAATACACTGTGGTGTAACTGTTCCTATAAGTTCTCTGCCTTCAGAAGTACCCTCTGAAGGCAACATGATGCTGAGAAGTAACCACATATATGGTAGAGTTTACGTTATCAAGTGTTATTTAACCTGAAGTAGGATTCAGAGTTTGGCTTCTCTTATTAAGTTATGATAAACCCATGCAAAATCAATACTGAAAAGGAAATCTAAACCCACTGTGCAATGTTCAGAGTTAATATTTCACCTTATTTATGTGAATGCTACATCATATAGCGGAACAAGTTATGCATTACCCTACTCAATATCATACAGAGGGGGAAGCGATATAAGTTACTTCCTTGTCCTTCGAAACCAGAGAAATTACAACAGTGCATTTGAAAAGGCACTCAAGAAAATAAGCTGTGTTTTAGTTGAAAGTATAACTGGATGTTATCTGCCAAGACTTATGTCCTGTAGGATCTAAGTTCCTCCAGCACTTGCTGGAAAAGCAGACTTCAGGTAGAAGAGCAGGGATTATCACTGCCCCATTCTCTCCAAGCATAAATCCCACCAAAAGCAAGCACTTGGAACTCGACTTGAACGGCTGAATGTGATTTGCATAACTGTGACATGTCCTGTAAACAGATTTGGCCTGTAGAACATGGAAAAAGGGCTGAAAATTGAATTTCCAGAATAGAAACTGTGTTAATACACCCTCACTGATGTGCTGGAGGTCTCAAACACAATCAAGAACAGAACAAGCATGCGTTCAACTGTTTCAGATCAAATTCTTTACAGCATATGACTAAGGTGCCACCTCATGAAACTCAGCCCACAGCAATTAAATCCAAATGCTGCTGGAGCTGTGTTATTCCATACAGCTGGCAATTAAGGCTCCTACTGAACCGTCACACAGCTCTGATTCCTCTCAAGGTATTGTTGCAAAACACTGTGCATACTGGGCTTCAGAAGTGAATGATGGCAAGGGGCTACCAGGTTTGTCCTTTATTTTGAGCCATTTTGCACAGCTCTCCAACAAAATTAGGTTATTACGTTCAAAATGGGACCACTTGGGATTTGTATTTATTAAGAAAGAAAGGGAGTTTGACTTCAGCTGGTCTCCCGGCTCCTATTTCAGATAGGTTAAATTGTACAGTGGATCTTCTCTCTCTAGAGAATCACACTTTCTTTTTGGAATATCCATATGTTTATGACTGAACTTCCAGCTCATTCAGGTACATGGGAAGGAAGTTCAGTATTTTTCCTTTTCAGTAGCAACAACTACTCTCAGAGTCCTGAGAGCTTATTCTCAAGATGATCCAAGTTGTCCAAGCACTGGCAGAGCCATATCAGACAGGGCTCAGGACTAGCTGGGGATATTCCCATTCTGTTGTAGTCACTTCAATGCCAAGCAAAGACACATTAGGCTACTGTATATGCATTACTTCACCTTTCTTCAGACTTTATCACATCAAATGCACTGGTGCACTGTGGTCAAAATTGGCATGAATGACTTTTGGGGGAGATGAAAAGAATTAGCAGTTAATTAAGAGCAGATGTGAGCTAGAGAATAACAAAGTTCCTAATTGTACAACCACATAATCCAGCAATTCTTTCAATTATTTTTTATGACTTTGTTATCTAACTGCAGAAATACTCAAAACATCACTTCAGTTGATGACTTGAGAAGTTCTTAAGGGTTCTTATAAGATTTATCAGCAGTCACTGATATATGACTTGGGAATTTGTCCCTGTGCCTTCACTGGTTGTAATGATGAAAAAGTACTTTTTCTTCATTTCTTTCACAAAGCACCACCTATCTCCTTAAAATCTGGTGTCATCTTTACCCTTTGATGGCAAGAATCCTACATTAATTCCTTTAAGACATTATTATCTCTTGAACTGACCATCCAAAGGCTTTAGGAATTGCAGAATGCACTTAATTAACCTGTCTGAGCCACTGCTTATTTCATATGTCCTTTTTTTCCTTTCTTGTTTTGGTATCACAGTAGCATCTGTTTGCTCTCATCCTTCTCTCATCCCTGCTAATTACAGGTAAGCAAAATAAAAATCTAACCTTGCTGGAAATCTGTTAATATTAAAATACTCCCCTTGATAAGCCCATAAATCTCTAAGCCATATAGTTTGTCAGTGTCTTACACAAGAAATCACCCTTGGAGTGAATGCAGAGCTGCAGTACAAATTAGTAGTTCCTTCTTGCATACTTAAATTTACTTTTCAACTTAGAAAACTGAACAAAACTCCTGTTTTCATGCTGAGAATTGGCAGGGATGAACTGTTCCAATCTTAATGCAAAACGAACAAATAATTTTAAAGAAATTGTTCCATGAATATGTCCTTTTAAGAACTCAAAGTTATTTGCTACTGTTATTATAATCACTATTAAATATAGATGTAACACTATACAAATACAGTGGGTAGAAAGGTTGGTGTTCTGAAAAATAAGAATCAGACAGTAATATCCTTGCTCTTGGGACTTTTCAAGATGATTTCACTACTCTACTTTTTGAGTAACTTGAGAAGCTCTTTTGACTCTTTGCCAAGAGTCCGTCAGCTTTTCTTTTGATTAAAAAATACAATTTTAATAAGAAAAAAATAGATACAAAATAACCTAACTGAAATTACATCCTGAATTATTTAGAATTGCACAGGAGATGAAAGCTTCTTAGAAGTTTCTAGGGTGGAGATAATGCATCATGATCAATAAATGAATACTGTCCTTCCTAAACCCAAATATATTTGGCATACATTATTAAAAAGGTATAAAACTGTCTGATTTCATTATTAATGCAAGGTTATGCTATATCTTACATGCACAGCTGAGAAGGTGAAAAAGAACAAAGTTACTATTTGATTTCATGGATTTTATTTTTTAAAGCTTTTAAAGGACTGTTGAGGACCAGATTTAGGTACTTGTTCCCTTCAATCTTATTATTCAGAGGGAAATTTAGGCCTGGGGAGATACTGAGTAGGTCTTGAATTTCAGAGTGTTTGGGGAGTACACCTTCATAAAGGCCATCCCTAGAAACACTCCTTCAATTACAAAAGGAAAGGATAATAGACAGATGAAAAAATGAGTGTTGACACTACACTTGCTTTGTTCATGTCTCCATGCGTTAGTATCAATACACTCAATTTTCGAAATCCACAGGCTGTGAGTTACCATCTTCAGGATGTCTGAGTTGGCCAGGTCACGAACATTCTAGTTCTTTCTTTTCGACATATTTTCCTCCCTAAAACTCACTGTTCTTTTCTCTTCTACATCTGCCCTAGCAGAGACCGAAAATGTCAGCGTGCCTCGCTGTTCATTTGCTGTTTGAAGTTACCTAACTCTGAAGTAAATTTCTCATGCTTGTTACAGGATGGTTGTGTTACTTCACTGACTTTCCACCTGTCATCAGCTGATTCTCCTTAAAGCCTTTTTTAAAGAACTATGAAATGTCAGTAGCTGTTTCTAAAGTTTTTTCTTTTTTTTCTGATATATTTTTAACTATTTTGTCTCGCAATAAGTCCACAGACTCAGCCATAATGAGAATCCCGCTGTGCCAAGATTTCTTGACATAACTCTGCCCAGATAGACAGCATTGGCCCCGAAGACGTTGTCTCATGAGTACAAATAGGAAAGTCACTGCGTGCTGAGCCTGTGCAGAGAATCAAAGTTCATTATTTTGAGAAAAGATCACAGATTTTACGACTGTAGATACAGCTGGAGCTCTGAATTTTGCTCTATACATCATTTAAGGATTTTCATTTTTACAGGCTCCTGTTACTTTATAGGCTGTAGCTTGTATCTTAGAATGTGTTTCAACTTGATTTTCGCTTACTTTTCAAACTGCTGAAGTTCACATCTTTACTCCCTTGAAATAGGTGCATTTTCTTTAATCGAAC
>PPHD01012727.1:0-17829 GCA_002909625.1 Bambusicola thoracicus | reverse complement strand
GCCTGTGTTGAAAAGGACCACAATGATCATCTAGTTTCAACCTCCCTGCTATGTGCAGGGTCGCCAACCACTAGACCAGGCTGCCCAGAGCCACATCCAGCCTGGCCTTGAATGCCTCCAGAGATGGGGCATCCACAGCCTCCTTGGGCAACCTGTTCCAGTGCGTCACCACCCTCTGGGTCAAAAACTTCCTCCTAATATCTAACCTAAACCTCCTCTGTCTCAGTTTAAGACCATTCCCCCTTGTCGTATCACTGTCGACCCACGTAAACAGTCATACCCCCTCCTGTTTATATGCTCCCTTCAAATTTTGGAAGCAAAATACTTAAGGCAGACAGGTGGCAGCTGCTGAGATAGAATTGGGAAAATGTGTCCTAGTTTGAATTTATATACTTGGCTTAATACTCTGCAACTGTGTAGTAGTCCTGCCAGCTTCCTCTTTTACCAAATAATGGTCCAAACATCTACACAAATTTCTTATTAATTACTCTTTCTTGGTAGAGGGGATCAGCTATCTGCCAGTGAAAAGAAGAAATCCCAGTTCTTCAGTCATTTTTGCAACGAGACTTGAAATCTTTAGGAGATTTTCAGTGCTTTACTCCTCATATCCTTTTACACAGGTAGGAGCAAGAGCAAATTAATTTGCCTGATCTCAGCTAGTCAGAAAGTTAGTGAGGATGTGGCTGCAGCTGGACCAGAGTTTTCTGAAGACAAAACTCAGCCAACCCTATCTGAAATCAGACACCGCTCCAGAAAAAGCTCTCCTGCCAGTGCTGCTGCCATGAAATGAAGAATGTCATACATTTTACTGCTGAAAACCTTGCATTTTTGGAAGCTCCATGAGTCATAAGGATTGAAGAGAACACCTTACATTTAACAAAGCTCTGCTCTGGGAGCATCTAGATGGCTAAGTGGGGTTTGTCTTACTGACTTCGCAGGATCACAGAATCACAGAATTGTAGGGGCTAGAAGGGACCTCCAGAGATCATTGAGTCCAGCCCTACTGCAAAGCAGGCTTCCCTACAGCAGGCAAAATGTGGGAGAGGTTACAAATCATGGCATGTGTTTCACCTGATGCAAAGTATATTGATCCACTGTTTCACAAAACATGATGGAAATGAAAACCTGTTAGCACGAACCATCATGTTTTCAGTGTTCAGTGCTTCCCTGTTCCTCTAATTCCTGAAGACAAAATGCTGCTGGGCAATAAACCTGGATATTCATTAAAATACGAACACTTCTTTCTGCCACTTCAGTTATCTGATAGACCGTGTTTCCCACTCTCGGTGAAGTAAAGCAACTCTGATTGCCTTAGGTCCTAAGGTTACTCCTTATCTTTCGGCAGAGATACTGCATGGTCTCAAACAGCTGTGGAGCCTATCTGTATGAAAACAGACAGTTGGCATGATGTTCCTACCATGCAAAAATCTGCCAGTAAGTACACTGCAAAGACTTTTGATCTCCTGTAATGTAATGAATAGCAAACTGCTTCACTGTGGGGAAACTACTACATTTTTGTTTCAGGAGCACGTTCCTACTGTGACCACAGTAAAATCAGATTCTAAGCACTACTGCTTCAGAAACAATGGACTCCATGCTGAGCTTGGGAAAGAAGCAAGTCTGAGTTAGTGGTATGGTGACAGGAAGCTTTCATGGGTCTGCTCCCACGGAAGCATCATGTAAGTAGAGCCCTGACAAGAGTACAAGGGGATTTTAAGCTGACATGACTAATCTATCTTTTTCAGAACACGCGTTTGAAAAGGATGACTCCTTTAATGTTTCATTGTCTGAGACCATTTGCAAGGGTGGGTAGTGATAGGACAAGGGAGAATGGCCATAAACTGAGACAGAGGAGGTTTAGGTTAGATATTAGGAGGAAGTTTCTCACACACAGGGTGGTGATGCACTGGAACAGGTTGCCCAAGGCAGTTGTGGATGGCCCGTCGCTGGAGGCATTCAAGACCAGGCTGGATGTGGCACTGGACAGCCTGGTCTAGCGGTTGGCAACCCTGCACATAGCAGGGGGGTTGAAACTTAATGATCATTGTGGTCCTTTTCAACCCAGGCCATTCTGTGATTCTTTGATTACACCATCGAATAAAAAAATTTGAAGATCTGATAAAACAATTTAATCCTAAATTGTTGTAGCAGCTCTGTACTAAGGGTTTAAACCTAAAGCAGTTTAGACCCATAGCAGTAGTTGGGTGCTCTATGTACCATTTAATTACACAAAACATCCCCGTTTCTCAGCCTTTCCTGAAATATCTCAACCTCTCGTTCTATTTCCTGCCTGTACCATACTGTCTTCCAGAGCACAGTGTAAAATTTAATGCATTAATAAATGCCATCAATAAAAATATCCTGATAATTCACACGAGGTGCCATGAATAATTATAAAATCAATCATCAAAATGATCTTCCCTAAAATTATGCATTTTTCCTTTTCATTGCATCATTAATTTGAGGCCTAATCCTGTGTACTTTGGCCTTCCAGTGCTCTTGCTGATGTCAAGCAGAGCCTCATTAAATTCAGATGTTCTGCCCTGCTGGTTCAAATTCCAGCTTCAGAGCCTAATTCTAATTTTTCAGTTCCTCTGACTTCCTCCCTGTTTCTGAAGAATGCCTGAGGAAACCTACTTTGCCTCAGCTAAATTTTGCAGGCCTTTTACCTCCTCAACAGTCTCAGAGTTGCTGATCCAGGAAAAAATCCCTTCACGAGCTGCTCTGGGAAAACAAGGAGCAGACGTGTCTTTTTTCACCTTCTGCTGTTAGTAAAGATACATGGTGAAATTGTGGCCTTCTGTGCTGAAGCAGATCCTTCAAAATCATGGGATGTTTTTCAGACCCGCCCTCGGTATGTTGGTGCAGACGCACAAATCTTTGTTCAAGAACATTTACATCCAGCAAGGATCAACGCCACAGGTGTCACATGGAAATGCTGAATTCCCAATAGCCTGCCCATTCAAAATGACTGACTTTTGGCCTCTACCCTAGGAACAGATGAAGAAACTCTTTCAATTTTATCACAGAATGGCCCGGGTCAGAAGGGAACTCAAGGATCAAAAATCTCCAACTCCCCTGCCACAGGCAGGGCCGCCAACCTCCATGTCTTATGCTAGACCAGGCTGCCCAGGGCCCCATCCAACCTGGCCACGAAGATCTCCAGGGACAGGGCATCTACAACCTTCCTGGGGCACCTTATTCCAGCACTTCACCACTCTCATAGAAAAGAACTTCCCCCTGACATTCAACCTAAATCTTCCCTCCCTCAACTTAAAACCATTTCCCCTTGTCTTGCCATTATCTACCCTTGTAAAGAGTTGACTCCTCTCCTGTTCTGTAGGCTCCCTTTAGGAACTGGAAAGCTGCAATGAGGTCACCCCGCAGCCTTCTCTTCTCCATTCTCTTATTCAGCTGGGCTGAATAATCCCAGCTCCCTCAGCCTGTCTTCATAGGGGAGGTGCTCCAGTCCCCTGATCATCTTTGTGGCCCTCCTCTGGACCCTCTCCAACAGCTCCCTGTTTTTCTTGTGTTGGGGACCCCAGGCCTCCAGTACTCACCCGCAGTACTACAGATGGAGCTTCATGAAGGCAGAGTAGAGGGGGATAATCACCTCCCTCTCCCCGCTGGCCACCCTCTTCTGATGGAGCCCAGGATATCATTTGCTTTCAGAGCTGCAAGAGCACACTGCTGGCTCATGTTCAGTTTTTCATCCACCAGGACCCCCAGGTCCTTCTCTGCAGGCCTACTCTCAAGGACTGCTCCTTCCAGTCTGTATAAATGCCTGGTATTCCTCCGGCCCAAATGCAAAATCTTGCAATTTGCTGTGTTGAACCTCATTAGATTCACCCGGGCCCACCTTTCAAGTATTTGTTTTTTATTTATTTTCAAGTTATGTGCTACATTTTCCCTCTCTTGGAGTGGGAACTTGGTACCAGCCCAGGTTTCTCCTGGCAGTGTCAACAAGTACACCTGTAGGTCCCAATGACCACTGGGTTAAAGGACCGCCCATAGCTCCTGCACACTGACTGCCTATTTCCCTGCCCCTAACTTGCTTTCCGTGCAGCATCAAATTATCCACTGCTTTAAAGCTGAAGGAAGAGGCACTGCCAAATCAAACAAAGACATGCCACAAAGCTAATTATTTAGGTCTTCCATTCATTCAAATTTCACAAGGTTTCCTCTTAATTATTGTATAGATCATAAAATTATCACAGAAACATAGAATGGTCTAAGTTGAAAAGAACCACAATGATCATGTAATTTCAACCCCCTGCTATGTGCAGGGTCGCCAACCACTAGACCAGACTGCCCAGAGCCACATCCAGCCTGGCCTTGAATGCCTCCAGGGATGGGGCATCCACTGCCTCCTTGGGCAACCTGTTCCAGTGCATCACCACCCTCTGGGTCAAAAACTTCCTCCTTCTATGGAGTCTCCTTCTACGGAGATATTGAAGACCTATCTGGACACCCACGTGTGCGTCCTACTGTAGGGCACCAGCTTTAGCAGGGGGTTGAACTCTATTATCTCTTGAAGTCCTTTCCAACTCCATGATTCTGTGACTTTGATACCAGCTCTTAGTAGTTCCTCCTATCATGTAACCCACATAATGCATATAACAGAAGAGACACGACACTGCTGTGCCCTTCTGAACTTTCAGGTAGGTGCTCAGCCCTGGGAAAAATCACATCCTGCTCTTTTTCACTTTTAGCCATTTTTTTCTATCATTCTTCATGGACTGTTTTCCAAAGCAACAAAAGAAGAAAAATGTACAAACAAGGAGCTCTCCCTGCATTATCACCCACCGCACCCACCTCCTTTCTCTGCAAAACAAGAACTTGGAGAGTCTGTTCCATTCTTTATTATCATGAAATAAAACCACCAAATGAATATTTAAAGACATTCCAACTAATTTCATTGGCCAACTGCAAATGCTGAACATATTTTTACCAAGCGTTCCTCCTGAGATGATGGCCTGAACTCATTTTCTCTCTCTCCTTCCCCTGACTCCCCATGTTACTTCCCCTGGAGAGGCTGAATGCTGCTGATTGTGCAAATTGAAGCCCAACAGCACTTGTCATCTCTCATGGAATTTACCCTTTGACATTCAGCATCCACTTCCCACTTGGAGGCAGAAGCTTCGTCTTCGCAAAGCACAGAAGTTGTTTCCTTGGAAAAATCAAGAAATATGTTCTCCTGCGGGGAAATTGAAGACCTAAGGGAGGCAAATTTATATTTATTTCATCCTTATTTAACTTTGTGTATTCTTGTGATAGGGATTTTTTTTCAAGTTTGTGATAAATTGAACAGGCAAAATAGGTGCACAGTCCAATTTTTCTGGTATCATCATCCAGCTATAAAGCTGTAAACAGTGATTTTGACATTTAACCCCACATTGCAGCACACAGAATCATAGAATAGTAGAATGGCTTGGGCTGGAAGGAATCTCAAGCATCATGAAATTCCAACCCCCCCGCTGCATGCAGGGCTGCCAACCTCCACATTTAATACTTGACCAGGCTGCCCAGGGCCCCATCCAACCTGGCCACAAAGATCTCCAGGGACGGGGCATCTACAACCTTCCTGGGACAGCCTGTTCCCGCACCTCACCACTCTCTCTGTAAAGAACTCCCCACTGACATTCAACCTAAATCTTGCCACCTTCAACTTAAAACCATTTCCCCTTGTCCTGCCATTATCTACCCTTGTAAAGAGTTGACTCCCCTCCTGTTTGTAGGTTCCCATTAGGTACTGGAAAGCTGCAATGAGGTCACCCTGCAGCCTTCTCTTCTCCAGCAAGTCATCTTCACAAAAATTCACTCTTTCTTTATTGACATATTGTGAAGATCTCACAACAGGCCTCTCTTCTACCTTTAACTACAGCCTATCCTGTTATGATATATTTCTATACATAATAAATAATACACTTTTTTTTTTTTTTTAATGCACTAAGAGAAAATGAAACAAAGTTGCAAGGACTTTTCATTCTTTTATCAGAAATTATGAAGTCTCAGGTAGGGGCAAGCCTGTCCTCATTTACACCTGTCAAGCCTCATTGAAACCATTAGGGTTGAACTACTTTAGCTGGTTACAGCTGGCTCACAGCCTGTCTCCTTTTAAGGTCAGAGCAGCATCTCCCACAAGTACAACAAGCTGAGATCTGCTGATTGTAGTGCTCCATTTATAGGAATTGTAACAGACCTACTACAAGCCCCCAGTCTTTACTGAGGGATGGAGTTACTCCTCCCCAGATGCAGGACAGTGTGCTTGTCCTTGCTGAATGTCAAGAGGTTTCTCTCCACCCATCTCTTCAGCCTGTCAAGAGCCTTCTGTATGGCAGCACAGCACTCTGGGCTATAAGCCGCCCATCCCAGTTCTGTATCATCAACAAACCTGCTGAGGAGGCCCTCTGTCCCTTCATTCAAGTCACTGATGAGTAAGTTAAGCACCACTGGAACCAGAGTTGACTCCTGGGGAACAACGCCAGCTACAGGCCTCCAGCTAGACCCTGTGCCGCTGATCAGCACTCTGAGACCTACTGTTCACCCAGTTCTGAATCCACCTCACCATCCACTCATCCAACCCATACTTCCCATGCTTGTCTATGAGGATATCATAGGAGACAGCATCAAAAGCCTTGCTGAAGTCCAGGTAGACAACATCCACTGCTCTCTCCTTATCTATACAGCCATCTGTCCCATCATAGAAGGCAATTGGGTTGGTCAAGAATGATTTCCCTTTGGTGAACCCATACTGACTACTCCTGATCACCTTCTGATCTTTCACAAGCAATTATCTCCTTCAATTTCAGGCAAAAAAACTCAACTTTCAGCATCTCTTTCTCTAAGTAGGCCCAGCTTTGGGCTGCCATTAGCTTCGTTATCCTTTGTATGTAAGTACTACTAAGTACTCCTTATGTCAAACTGAATTCAAACAATGCAGCTCAGCTGATGCTCAGACCTTTGTAGCCAGGTTTTGAAATAAAATAAGGCCTATATAAAATGTACCTTCTGTACAGGGAGAGCATATCTTCCTGACTCTCAAACCTGTGAGATGTTATGATTATGTGAGAGACCCATTTATTCCCAGGCTGCTGGCTGAGTTCAGTCCTCATTCTCTCAGCCTCAGTCAGGTCCTGTGTGTTATAAAATATGCAGAGGAAGGCATCCATGAGGGATAAAGCCACAGAAAACCAGGTTCTATTAGTCCTAGTGTCACTAAACTACCTGTGATTTCACGCATACCCAATGGACTGAATAAGCAAACCTTCCCAGATTTTAGTTAAACCTTGCCTGTTCCATGTTAACTACAGTTATGTGGTACATTTCACACATCACAAGTGGAAAGTTCAGAGCAGGTAAGCCACAGGAATGTCATATTTTCCTCTAGATTTGTTCTGCTGAGGTTTTTTCCCCCTTTTCTCTGGAGTTTAATTCAGTCACACCAATTATCCAGACTGCCTTGCAATTTCTCCTGGCACATCACAGAAGTCATTGCCATGCTGTGCGCGCCTTTTTGATCACCGTGCCATTGAGAACAATTTGAAAGATAGATTATAGAGGGCCTAAACATTTCTTTATGCTTACCACTCCAAGTGGCATTAATGAATAACTATAAAATAGTAATATTACAACTATAATTTTTCATGCAGATCCTTATGAAATCATTATGTAATTAATTTCCTTATCAGCCATGCAAAGTCTATGTATGGAAAATAGATGATGAAATATAGGAGCAGCTAAGTTCATAAACAACTAAATATTTTTAGAGATGTGTGCATAAATGAGTCCCAAAATTATGTTGTTGAACTCCAAGCATGGCAGAAGCCCTGTGGAAGAGTACATCAGCAAACCTATGGGTCCAGAGGATGGCCACTAAGATGATCAGAGGGCTGGAGCACCTCACATACAAGGAGAGGTTGAGTGAACTGGGCTTGTTTAGCTTGGAGAAGAGAAGGCTCTGGGGAGACCTCATTGTGGCCTTCCAGTACTTGAAGGGAGTGTATAAACAAGAGGGGGAACACCTGTTTACGAGGGTGGATAGTGACAGGACAAGGGGGAATGGTCTTAAACTGAGACAGGGTTTAGGTTAGCTTTTAGGTTTAGGTTAGATATTAGGAGGAATTTTTTTTCACACAGAGGGTGGTGATGCACTGGAACAGGTTGCCCAAGGAGGTTGTGGATGCCCCATCCCTGGAGGCATTCAAGGCCAGGCTGGATGTGGCTCTGGGCAGCCTGGTCTAGTGGTTGGTGATCCTGCACATAGCAGGGGGTTGAAACTAGACGCCCTTTGAGGTCCTTTTCAAGCCAGGCCATTCTATGATTCTGTGATTCAATGATTGGACCTAACTTGGTATTTGTTTTGGAGTCAGCAAAGGATGCGTAAAATTAGGGATAACCTCCATTGGCAGTCTTTGTGCTTTTCTTACAAAGAGCCCCCACTATAACATAAACATATAGCTGTGCTTGCAACTTCTTTGACTCATTTGCAACTGTGTAATAAGCCTATGTGATGCTACCTATAGGCAAGTAAAGCTAAAATAGTCCATATGCTAATTTTGGATTTAGGGTAATTTGAAACAAGGTGGAGCCAGCAACGTATAACCCAAATTTTCTGCAGGCAGAAAGTGATGCATGATCGACTGAGGGACCACAACGCAGCCTGGGAACCTTGGGAGCTGGGCCAACAGGGTTTCCTCATCTTCTGTTTCTGCCTTCTACATTTTTATAACTCTCCAAGAACAGGTAATTTTATGGTTGCAATTTGCCATCATGTTCGCTTATGAAACTTCCCTAAATCAACTGAGGGCAGAAAAAGGTGTTTAGATATGGCCTTGCTTGAAATTTGTGTCAGCTGCAGTTAGTATCTTCACTACTCCTTTCACCATAGAGCAGCCCTTCGCATTTCCCATTAAGTTCTTTACTATGAGAGTGGTGAGGAGCTGGAACAGGCTGCCCAGAGAGGTTGTGAATGTCCCATCCCTGGAGGTGTTCAAGGTCAGGTTGGATGGGGTCCTGGGCAACCTGGTCTAGTTTTAAATGTGGAGGTTGGTGGCCCTGCCTGCGGCAGGAGGGTTAGAGATTCATGATCCTTGAGGTCCCTTCCAACCCAAGCCATTCTGTGAGTCTGTGATTCTCAGATTTAGGAATTACCCTGCCAACATCCCCAGCACTTGGCTCTTCTGTCTATTCTCTAGATGTTACAGCTGTTACTGCTACTTGTGCCCCTTCTCCTCCAGCATTGCAGTAGCCCATTCTTATGTCAGTGGTAATATTTCTCCATTATTCGGGTGACAGTGAGGTTAGAATTTGTCTCCTTTTCCTTTTTCATTCTTTTGTAGCATGCAGTTCTCCTTCTAGTGCCACCTTTACTTATACCTTGCTATTGATGCATGACCTAGCTGGCTAAAAGAGTCACTTTTCTGCTGATTCTTTAATTCAAATCTACCCATGGGTGGTGGATAATTTTAATTGCTACCAGCAGGAAACAGGGCGTATTCTGACCCAGACACCTCTGTCAAGAAATAGTGGTCATTTATGACATGCTGAAAAATAAAAGTAGCCGAGGGCACTGTCTGACTTGAACTGAGCTGACAGATTTTTATAGTGTTATGTCTGGAGTCCAACAACCTACGTTTAGAAAAATATACTGAATATTATGAGATAGGAAAAGGCAAGGAAAGTCACAGTGTAGATTAAAATGTGCCATATGACCTCCAAATCTCAGGTAAAACTGGAGACCTAAACCAAACCTACACTGTGCTTGGGTTTTAGAGGTGTGTGCTATTTTTCACCTCAAGAAACAGTTCTCTTGTATTTACATATTATTTTATAAGCATTTAGAGGCCTGTAATAAGTGACATGGGATACGAATTTACTTGTCTTTCACAACAAAACTTAGCTTTCTTGAAAAGCAAATTTCCAGCACAAATGAGCGTGTTCTGTCAGTCTTAGGGAGCACTATAATCAATAGACCATTCAAATGTAGAACCTAATTAGGATGAATAAAGATTATGGAACCTGGCCATAACTAAGTCTCTTATGAGCATTTCTCACTGATGTATACATGTAAGTTAATAACAGAAGTGCTTCCACTTCTGAAGAGCTCTTCACCGAATCTCAGGAGTCTAAAAGTGGTGTGGAAACCCATCAGCTGAGGATCTGGCAATTTGCCTAAGGTCAGGCAGCAAAGTGGTGCCAAATGAAGGATACTGGATAAACCTCAAGGTTTGATGCGGTTTGACAAATGAGCAAGTCAAACTCTCATGTGCAGTAAGCTTGTGTGAAATACCTTCTGTAAAGCATTCACACTGTTGTGTCACTGATGTCACAGGCAAGTGTTATAAAAGGATGAGGAGAGTTACAGGACACAGATCCTGTGCGGCACAGCACCTTACAGGTTATATATACAGAAAGAGGCACTGGATTAAGCCTTGAAGTGTTATATTCAAAAGCCACTCTGGTAGGTGTACACTACATAAACGAACCAAGCATAGCTCTATGCAGTCCCTGGAAAATTTGTGTTATAACAATTCCTGATTCTACAGAACTACATAAGCCCATTAAAACAGTGCTGATCTCAAGATAATTAGGTCTGCTCCCATCAGACTTTCTACTCAAGGTGCACAGTTGCACCTCTGGTCTGGACAAGTGCCACATTGGCACCAGTGTTCAGTATTTGCCACTTTGCATTTCCCTAGCAATGACAGACTTCTCCAGCCCATCAAAAGTAGGCACAGCAGATAGGTTCTGTCTATACTGCACAAAGCAGCTATCCTGCCTTTGAAGCATCCTGCTGAATATGTGGATGTTATCATATCCTAACCTGTCTCCCTTGACATTCTTAGATGCTGACAGTTTCACAAAATCTTCCTTCCAATCAGCAGTGCCGTACAACAATAATAAAAACAAACCCAAGCACTGATTGTATTGCAGCCTAGAGTAATATTGCAGCAAGACCATATTTTATACACTTAATAAAAACATCCTGTCAATGGACTTCTGTACATCCTAACTGGATAACATCCAGAAGTGTGTGATATGTGTCAAAATCCTTACTGGATGATATTTCTTCTTGTCAGAATGGCAAGAACATCAATACTGGGAGATCTTCAGAGCCAACCAGGGCACTGTTTGCACAACTACAAACCCACTTTCATCTCTCATAAGCACTCAATGCAAAAATATTCTATTGACGTATCAAAGTTGCTATGGGTTGCTAAAGGAAAATAAGAGTAGGAAGCGAGGGTGTTTGTCAGAGATAGGTAGAATGAGATCAAGACACTCTGCCAGTAGCTGACAAGCCAAAAGGTTGCAGGTCAGCACTAATGGTGTGTGGTTTAGATCTAAGAAGCCATTTGTCATAGAGCTGCAGCCTCAACATTGCCTTGTTGTTCCCCAATGAGTGCAACAGGCCCTCTTCAGCCATGAGTGGAGCGGATGTTCATGCATCGGGTCTGTCAGCTGAACTACTGACAGCACCTCTAACCTCTGAACAGTAAATCACGCAGTTAGCTAAAACAGAGCCTGGTTCCTGTTAGCAGGGTTTCATTTTCCACTTTGCTATTTACTAGTACAGCTGTAGGGGGGTTTTCATGCCATTCAGTTGAAGTCTTTGCTAAAGTTAGGCAGGTAGTTTTGGCACAGAAGATTGCTTGCCCTGGTAGACCCTTATGTGGCCATAGAACTGTCTCCCCATGTAGCTGGCCTAACGTAACAACATGGTACCCAGCCCCTCAGGGAACTATTTGTCAGCAGCCATTGGCACATACTCACACTGTGAACTCCCAAACACAAATGTGGAAAGGGTTTTATGCCACCTGCTTGGTTACTAATTTCTTCCGTGTTCTCAGCATGCCCCATCATTCATGAAGTTGCATGTATTCATAGAAACTTTCTAAACTGATATGAATGAATTACTTAATTTTATTTTTCTGGCATCTTTCCAGTGGCCTGCCTTGTTTTAATCAAAATGGGTGGAACACGTATTGCATTTCCTCACACGGCACTAAATCACTTTAATAAACCCACTGCAGAATTCAGTCAAATGTTGCAAAACTCAATGCTGACAATCTGTCAACACTCGGAGGCATTTTGCTTAACAGGATGTTACTAAGTGCTCTGCCCATTGAGTTTCATTTCTGAATTCCTGAAGAAAAAGAAAAAACACCTTTTTGTTCTTAAGGGAATTCTCACATATTTCAGTCTATTTTTTTTTATTATTATTATTAAAAAATGTTATAGCGTTATCAATTTGGTGTTTTCTCAAGGATTAGTACAGTCACAAGCTCTCTGTACTCGCTTACAGTACCACGCTAGAACAGATTCCTGCCACTGAGCCAGGAAAGGAGGGGCTGCCTTCTCAAATAAAAATCAGCTAAATGAGAAAGGTATTTTAGGGAAGGGCAGCTCTCTCCCTGAGGTGCTAAATATAAATCCTTGTTGTTAGCTAAAAGCCTCTTGACTGTGTGGATGCAGCAGGAAGAATTAGCACAAACACACCCACATTACTGTGGTGCCTCTGCCAGGCTGCCAGCATGTTTGTGTGCCTTTCCATGCCCGTTCATTCTAACAAATTCATCACCATCCCTATTTTTAAAACGAAGATTTTCCCATGAGCAGTCTCTACGAGATTAGCATCCCCTTTTGTCTTAGCTCAATAAACTGGGAAGGTTCCCCGCAGGAGCTGCTGGGATTTGGATGTGAGCCTCAGGGAGCGGCAATTATATAACCAGCATCCCTCCACCAGCCATACGCAATTGATCACCACAGCTCCAATCACATTTGCTGAGCTGCGTGCAGAAATTGTACGTGATCATCTGAATAAAACATAATCTGAGAAATGACAGCCTTTCTGCAAATATTAGGTGAGCAGAAAAAGATGTCAAATTTGCTGGATAGGTTGCAGGGTGCGGAATATTCAATCAGCTTAACTTGATATGTGTGCATTATATACCAAATACTGCTGTTGTTCAAGCTGCAAGAGGATTCCAGCACACAGGCAGATTCCCACAGCAGTGAATGGGTCTCTACATGCTGATATAACTTGTAGGATAAGGTTTTTGCTTGATAGTTTTTAGCATTCTCAGTATCAGCATACTGACTAGAAAGATATTAGAAGAATAAATCACTTAAAGAAAACTCTGCTTTAAATTATCACAGTGGTCTTAAAATGCTGTCTGCCCACATACCTGCTCCTTCAGAAGTCTACTGTAATGGTTAATATTCCTCAGTTCTCCACTCCAGGAATATTCACTACCTCATACAATCACAGAATCATGGAACAGTCTGGGTTGAAAAGGACCTCAAAGATCATCTAGTTTCAACCCCCTGCTATGTGCAGGGTTGCCAACCACCAGACCAGTCTGCCCAGAGCCACATCTTGAATGCCTCCAGGCATCCACAACCTCCTTGGGCAACCTGTTACAGTGCATCACCACCCTCTGTGTGAAAAACTTCCTCCTAATATCTAACCTAAACCTCTGCTGTCTCAGCTTAAAACCATTCCCTCTTGTCCTGTCACTATCCACCCTTGCAAACAGCCGTTTGCCCTCCTGTTTATATGCTCCCTTCAAGTACTGGAAGGCCACAATGACGTCTCCCTGAAGCCTACTCTTCTCCAAGCTAAACAAGCCCCATTCCGTCAACCTTTCTTCATAGGAGAGGTGCTCCAGCATGTTGTTTTCTAAGTACAGGAGAGCCTGACCTGCAAATTACTTGAAAGATTGTTTCCTTAGGAGGCTTGTCAGTACAAACACTGCAGAATCCAACCAGGTGCTCAGTGGTTGTTGCTGATTTGGCCCCACGCAATCCAGCAACTCTGATAAAATCTCATAAATTACAGGATCTAATCATTCTCACTGCATTTACTTGAGGACCTAACAAGGAAGCACCAACTAGAGACCTTTGCGGTTACATCTGTAAATGCAAAAGACCAGGAACCACCTTACACCCATTCACTTCTCACATCCCCCTTTGAGGAAAATCACCTTTCTGTGTTAGACATATCTGGAAGAAGTCACTGGTCTATCTAATAAAATGGCTGTGGAAAATGCAGTGTTTGCAGAAAAACAAAACAGATTTCATTTATTTATCTTTAAAAATCAGTGAGAGTCTTGAACCTAAAATCTCTAGCAGTGCAGAAAATGTGACTTGCATAGAGACAGTTGCCATATGGTTGCACCTGCATTTACCTGTTGCTGTGTTACGCTGTTGCTGCCCTCTCAACTGTGCATTTGAGGAGCCTTCTCAGAGATCAGCCCCCTGGCTGTGCCTGACCCCAGGGAGCCTTGCTGACCAGCACGGTTTCTCTCAGACATCCCTCTGCTCAGCCGGCAGTGGCACAAGACTCACAGATTCTTTTTTCCTTTATGTTAAAGGAACTAGCCAGGACACCACACCTGGGTATTCAGACCCTCCTATCCAATGTTTTAACTGGCACACAAGAGTTAAAGCAAACGCATGAGCTTCTTGCAAAGTTAGCTGGGGTGTGCTGCTCCACAAACACACGGGCACGGTGCTTGCTCCACTGCACGATTTCTTAGAAGCCTTCCCGTTGCTCCTGGGGCCTTTCTCTTGAATCTCTCAGGGATTCTCCTCAAAACTGAAGAACCTCTTAGATCAGCTATTTAGCCCAACTTTACCTCATCCCAGATGTAAGTCCAAGATTCAGATTTCCCTGTGAAAGCATCCCCACCTCATTCTTTCTTCACCTCAGAGCTGGCTGTGTATCTTTCCAGGTTTATATTTCACCTCACTCACATATGGATTCGTTTTGCTGTGTCTGGGAATTTGCCACTCCCAAACCACCACACCCTGCAGAAAGACCTTTCAAGTAAACTTTCCATAGGCTTCAGCTTGCCTGATGTGCTTTTGTTCAGTCATCAAGGTTTTACAATTGATTTTTAACCCCAAAGTTGTTAAAGTGATGGTGATAGGACAAGGGGGAATTGTTTTAAACTGAGACAGAGGAGGTTAGATATTAGGAGGAAGTTTTTCCACACAGAGGGTAGTGACGCACTGGAACAGGTTGCCCAAGGAGGTTGTGGATGCCCCAACACTGCAGGCATTCAAGGCCAGGCTGGATGTGGCTCTGGGTAGCCTGGTATAGTGGCTGGCAATCCTGCACATAGCAGGGAGGTTGAAACTAGATGATTATTGTGGTCCTTTTCAAGTCAGGCCATTCTGTGATTCTATGATAAAGAATGGTGAACTCACTTTCATTAAGGTAGTTAGCTCTGTTTTTCACATTAATATCAGCCGGAATCTTTAGAGTGTAAATAGACAGGTTTTCCAACTCATCACACAGGTACTCCTGTGGGAATCGTGTCAGGCACTTGGCATTTTCTTAGGAAGCACATTATAATTTTGTATGGTATTCAGAGCCAAAGGAAAGTGCCTTCCTTATATTTTTATGGGGGTAAGATGAGGGGCATGTGAGGCATTTGGCTACAACCTACTCACCACTTTCATTAGCAAATTTAAAAGATAGCTTAAGCAATGAATCACTCAGTGTTTGGGGCTTTCACATAATTTTCTGCCTCGTAATCGGTGTTTTTTTTTCTACTAAAAAGCAACACCATTCCAAGTTTTTCACTTATATGTAACAAATTACATTATATTAACAAAATAAAAATTTATGCAATGACAAGGGCTTTCAGTGGCAATCACAGGAGAGCTGTTCACTTAAGTTAAACATGGTCATGTTTTGGGGCTGCTTTGTTTTTCTTTCCAAGATCACATAGCATGGCTAAGACACAAGAGCCAGTAATTCCTGCCCTCCATTTTGGTCCCGTCTTTCATGGTCTGTTAAAGGGAACTAATTACAGCAGAGGACATTGCAGAGACTGGAAGAAGGATCAATGCATGTATTCCCCTAAGAGAGTTCAGCCGTTAAACCAAAGCAGGAAACTCCCTAATGCTAATAAAGGCTTCCAGTATTTATCCAAATATGCGCCTAATTTTCCCGTTTTCCTCTCTACTTACTAGCACAGAGCTTTCCTCATCATCATGTTTGGGACTTTTTATATTAAAGGCATATTTTGTTTTCCCTTTTGTAATAGTCAAGGTATTAATTTTTTTTTTAAAGTGAGCTACACTATTAATACATCTTATTAATAATAGTACAAAGCAAAAATAACCCTGTAGCTAAAACCACATTTAAGTTCAAATACTTAAATATTTGTTTGACTCCTGAGTAGACTCACTATTGCTATCATAGGCTACCAAGTTATTTCTCCATTTAACTTTAGAGTTCCTGGTGAGTTACTGTGCTTTGGAAATAACCAGATGTTAGGCAAAGATTCGATTTCAAAATCGTCAATTCTAGAAAAACAACACTTAAACAGACTTCCTCATTTTTATGTGTCTATAAAATGGCCATGTCTGAGTCAGGGAAGCAAACGTAACCATGGCTCCTCCCCACCTCTTTGGCTGCTTGGCCTGGATGTCTCTCTCGTGGAGTACATTCCAAATAACCCTCCCTACAAAATTTAATTCAAATCTAGCCATTTCTGTTGTGGCTGCCAGCCCAGTTGTGCTAAAGTTAGGTTTAGATGTGATTAGACACTGATTTATGCATTCTACTGCCTTCCTTTTACAATAGCATCATGAACAAAGTGACTTGGGAGGAGTTTTCAGAGAGGAAATTGCATAGGGAATATCAGCTATTACTGAAAATGTAATGAGGACATCAAGCAAGAATGCACTCTCCCAGCTTTGAGGCTACAACAGGCTCATTAAAAGTAAAAAAGAACTTAGCATTTAATGATGCTTTAAAACTGTTATATTTAATCTTAATTAGAAACATGACCATTGAAATAGTATTTCTGTCAAGCAGTACTGAGTGCGCTGCCTCCATACTGCTGTTTTCATAATTTTGGTAGGAAAACTTTACAATTTTGTCTATTTCCTGACAAGTTGCATTCATGGAAAATTTACGTTTCCAGCATTTTGAATCCTTGCCACAGTCATTCTTTTTTATTTATCCTACTGTTATTTATTCTATCAAATTAAAGAACAATTAAGGCAATGAATTTTGAAAGAAATACTCCCCTTTGTGCAGTATCATCTTTTTATTTCTACTAAAGCGGCATAGCTCTGCAGGGTCCTAGTGCCATAGCACTTAAAGCAGCTTTCTGGGCATTTGGATGGAGAAGCTGTAGGCAGTCAAACATAGTGCCTTGCATACCGCTTAGCGTTGTCTTAGATGAGCTGGACTTTCGGCTTTGAATGCCTCATTAAATCAGTGAAGTTCAAGTGAAGAGGTCTGAATCTGTTGGGCCTTCTCTGTTGAAGGTGTCAGAGTTACACTATGGTCCTACCAACCACTACAGCAGGCTGCTACCTCCAGGCCAGGCCTTCCTACTTTCGGGAACACTAGGACATAAAACCAGCCATTCTGGTCCCAGGGGCAGAGATTGGCCTGAGCATCAGGAAATGAAAGTGGAAGATGCCGAGGAAGAGCAAATGGCTCTGCATGGCTTGTCTCTGTTAAAAAAAAAAAAAAAAAAAAAAAAAAAAAGCTGAGAGAACTGAGATGTTCAGCCATCGTCTTACAGTATATTGAGAGTGGTGAGGTCCTGGAACAGGCTGCCGAGAGTTTGTGGATGCCCTGTCCCTAGATGCATCATAGAATGGTCTGGGTTGAAAAGGACCACAAAGATCATCTAGTTGCAGCCTCTGCTACATGCAGAATCACCAACCACTAGACCAGGCTGCCCAGAGCCACATCCAGCCTGACCTTGAATGCCTCCAGGGATGGGGCATCCACAACCTCCTTGGGCAACCTGTTCCAGTACATCACCACCCTCTGTGTGAAAAACTTCCTCC
>PPHD01012726.1:0-17829 GCA_002909625.1 Bambusicola thoracicus | reverse complement strand
AAGGTTCTGTTTCTGCAAGTAATAGTGAAAGTGCCCATGCAGCGATGCCTGAAATATTTCAGAGACTTCCTTTAACTTCAGTGAAAAAGGATGACCCCTGCTTTGCTCCCACAGAACTTCACACACCAGCAATCTATGGCGAAAGCCTTTTGATTTCAGCTCATGCGACGTTGCATCACCCCAGCAACCTGAGCCACGTTTGAACACGTCAGGAGGTAAGGCATCTGGAGAACGTAACCCACCTGTAACCAACTGCTTTGTTGCCAGGGCTGCGCTGCCCTGCCCTGCAGCTGCGTGCCTCAGTCCCCTGGCAGGCCCCGCGCTGATGGTTTCCAGAGGTGATGGACTGTGTGATACAGGGCAACCTATCACTGAGGACAAGAGTCCTACTTTCTGGGGAGGGAATTAGCTCCAGCTGGTGGCTCAGCATCAGCCTCCACCAAGACCATGTGTGAGAGGTTTTTGGGAGAGGAGGATGCGAACAGGGAGGGATGAGGATGGCTTCCCACCATCCCTCAAGAAATCACAGGTGATGCCCAAGCCAGGAGTCTACAAACCTGACTTAACAGAAGGTGTTCAGCAACCAGGACCCCTCTCTACAAGGCCAGCTTAGGAAAGCTGCACCCACCTGACACCTTGACACAGGCTCTAAAATTCCCTTGAAGATGCTGGAGAAGGGAGAAAAGGTTGGACACTGACATCCAAAGTATCAGAGCAGGGCTCTTCATTCAACCCTTGTGCTGGATCCACGGGGCAGGAGGGAGAGGCCCACCTGGCACAGTCCTTGGAGGCTGCCTGCGGCAGTGGGGAACAACCTGCAGGGGTGGTGTGCCTGTCTCATGCCTGTCCCATTAGGTGACAACCAGGGGGTAGTGCTGTGGTGAGCATGGTCTGCCAGACCCTGATGTGAGGCACTCACACCCACCTCCAAAATCCAGAAATACCTCCAGGTCCACGAGCAGAGGCAGAGTCCATCAGTGAGTCCACACAACTCTGTCAACTTTCAAGTAGAAACAGCCACAGGACTTTGTGAAATCAGCTGGCCACTATTCCATACTTTTTTTTCCTTTTACGAATCAGGCAATTACAATAATCTGCTCTTTAATTCCCAGTTCCTGCTCTGTCTGTCCACCCATGGAATCCTTCCTGTAGAAGCAGAGCAGTGAGCCAAGCCAGCAGCCAAATATCTCTCATTGCACAGCAAGTCAGATGATTTCATCGCTTCTGGGAAGCCAAAGTGATGGAGCACCACTTACACAGACACTGATGGGGCTTGAGACAGACCAGCAGACTCATTAGAGGTACAAGTCAAATCTCTGACATTGTTCTTTGTGCACTCCATGTGCTATAAGGGTGTCTTTGCACCAGCAGTGGGACTCCTGCACAAGAAGCCCCCAGACTGAGCGCCACTGCACCCCGGCCCCAGAGCTTCTTAACAAAACGACAGCCTTCATCTTGCCCAAGCAAAGCAATGCCCCCTGCAGCCCAGCACCTCACCATCGCTTCACTTCTCTACACCTTGGATGGTTGCTCTGTATTTTAGTCTGGCACGTGCTGAAACGTGATCATTTCTGGGAAGAAACTGGTCATCCTGTCTGGACACTTTCCTGTATGACCTTCTGCAGGGAACCTGCTTAAGCAGAGGGGCTGGACTTGATGGTCTCCAGAGGTCCTTTCCAACCCCTAAGATTCTATGATCTCAGGTGCTTTTAGATCATAATGTGCACATAAATAAATAGATAGATAATACAGTATCATTTATATAACAGTCATTATCTGTGATTGCATAATGATAGCTTGTGAATAATGGGTTTTATAATAATAACTCAGTGCCAAAGCTAAGTAGTTCTGACCGCCCCTGGCGCCAACACTTCCCATGTGATATCAGCTTAATGAAAAACACAGATATGCACCCATACAAATCCCTGAGCCTCGGACAGTCGTCTGCCCACAGGAGGTGAAGTAGGATCTCAGGACACAGAGATGGCAAAGCCCCCATCAGCACTGTGTTTAGACCATATGCTGAGCCAGGCTATACAACAGAGGTGTCCAAAATACATAAGCATGGGACCAAGAGAAGACATATGGTGCATGGGAAGTGGGGGGGGGGCACCACCAGCCCACTGCCCTGGGTGGCATCAGCTGCCGAAGGAAGGAGGCTGCCCAATCTCAGTGCCCACCACTATACAGAGCTTGTCTTCTGCAGAGTTACCAGCTCACACATGGGCACAGGTCTGTCCCAGTGCATACTGGTCACCCTGGGAAGCATGTGAACATGAAGCACAAAGCTTCATGGCCATATGGCCATAGACCCAGGCCTGAGGCTGCCCAGACCTAGACTCATTTAGGAAGAGTGACAAAAAATGACTGTGAGGATCATGGGCCACCAGAAATTTAGAATTAGGATCTTGCTTTTAATTAGCTGACACAAGCTTATTTCTTGATGAATTACTCCCTTGTTTACATACAGAGTCATAGAATGGCTTATGTTGAAGGAGACCTTAAAGATTATCTCATTCCAGCCACTTGCCATGGGCAGGGCTGCCAGCCACCAGATCAGGCTGCTCAGGGTCCCATCCAACCTGACCTTGAGCACCTCCAGGGATGAGGTATCCACAGCTTCTCTGGGTAATCCAACAACTCTGCATCCTTCCTGTAGTGAGGCCCCCAGGCTTGAACACAGTACTCCAGATGGGGCCTCACAACGGCGGAGTAGAGGGGTACAGTCACCATCTCCCTCTTGCTCCCCCTTTTTTGATGCAGCTGAGGACACAGTTGGCTTTCCAGGCTGCAAGAGCACACTGCTGGCTCATGTCCAACTTATCGTCCACTAGCAACCCCAAGTCCTTCTCCTCAGAGCTGCTGTCAGTGAGTTCTTCTCCCAGTCTGTACTCATATCTAAGTTTGCCTTGACCCAAGTGCAACATTTTGCACTCAGCCTTGTTAAACCTCATTAGGTTCTTCTGTGCCCACTTTTTGAATGTGTCCAGGTCCCTCTGGATGGTATCTCTCCCTTCTGTTGTCAACTGCACCATTCAGTTTGGTGTCATCAGCCAACTTGCTGAGGGTACACTTGATCCTGCTCTCTATGTCACTGATAAAGATGTTGAAGAGCACTGGTCCCAAGATGGACCTCTGGAGACACCACTTATGACTGGCCTCTACCTGTACATAAAACCATTGACAGCAACACTGTGTCTGTGACCTTCCAACCAATCCAACCAATCCTTAATACACCTAATAGCTCAGCTTTCAAATCTCTCTCTCTCCAATTTAGAGATAAGGGTGTGGTGTTGGATTATGTCAAAGGCCTTGCAAAAATCCAGGTAGATTACATCAGTTGTCCTTCCTTTGTCCACTGATGCTGTCACTCTATCATAGAAGGCCACCAGATTGGTCAGGTGAAGCTACGATGGCTGTTTTAGATCACCACCTCATTCCACATGTGCCTTAACATCTTTTCCAGGAGGATCCACTCCACGATCTTCCCAGGCACAGACTTGAGGCTCACTGGTCTGTAGTTCCCCAGGCCTTCCTTTCTCCCCTTCTTGAATATGGAAGTGATGTTTCCACTTTTCCAGTCACTGGGGACTTTGCCAGACAGCCACGATCTTTTAAATATATACAGAGATTGACTTGGCAAACACATCAGCCAGTTCCTTCAGAATCCTGGGATACGTGCCATTGGGCCCTAGAGACTTGTACACATTCAGCCTCATGAGATGGTCTCAAACATGCTCTGCTGTTACACTGGGAGTGTTTTTGCTCCCCCGACCCCTGCTTAGAATTTTCAGGACACAAGAAGTGTGGGAAGCCTAACCATCCGTAAATACTGAGGCGAAGAACTCATTAAGTACCTCAGCCATCTCCAAGTCTGAGGAGGCCAGCTACCTCTTCTCAGAGGTACACCCTCACTTGCCAGCCTCTTCTGCCAAGTGCATCTAAAAAAACCCTTCTTGTTGTCTTTCCACATTCCTTGCCAAGCTCAATTTCATCTGCACCTGGCTTTCCTGGTCCCATTCCTGTTCATCTGGACAGCATCCCTCTATTCTTCCAAGGCCACCCACTCCCACTTCCACTCCTTATGCCTTTCCTTTTATCCCCTCAGCCTGAACAGCAGGTCCTTGCTCAACCATCCTGGCTTCCTGCCTTGTCTGCCTGAAAGCTCCTCTGCCCTCAGAAAGGCACCCTTAAAAGTGCTGCCTGTTCTGTTCTGTCCCTAAGGACAGTCTCCCAGGGGATCCCATCCAACAATACTTCAAACAGCCTGAAGTTTGCTTTCCTGAAGTTCAGGGTCCTGACTCCACTCTTTGCTAGGCCCGTATTCCTAGAGATCATGAACATGACCAGAGCATGGCTGCTTCAGCCCCAGGCTGCCTCTGATCTTAACCTCTTTTATGATCTCTTCCATGTTGGTGAGCACCATGTCCAGCAACGCTTCACCTCTTGTAGGTCTGTCCTGTAAATGAACTAGGAAGTTATTGTCAAAGGACTCCAGGAGTCTCCTGGATTGCTTGCAGGTCACCACGTTGTTTTCCCAGCAGATGTTCAGGTGGTTGAAATCCCCCCCACCAGGATGACAGCCTGCAAGCATGACGCCTCTTGCAGCTATGGCAAGAAAGCCTCAACAGACTTCCCTTTATCAGATGGCCTGTAGTAGACACTGACCACCAGGTGTCTTTTATTGGTCTGGCCCCTAATTTTAGACCACAAGCTCTCAACCTGTTCATGACTGTTTCTCAGAGACAGCTCTTCACAGCCTATCCAGTTCTTAACATAAGAGGGCAACACCTCCACCCTTCCAACCTTGCTGATCCCTTATAAAAAGCTCAGAGCCCTCAGTGATGGTATTCCAGTTATGTGAATCATCCCAGTGCGTTTCTGTGACAGCAGTAAGATCATACTTTTCCAATTGTACCGTGGTTTCCATCTCCTCCTATTTATTTCCCTTGCTGCGTGTATTGGTATACAGGCACATCAGCTGGGCTTTCATCTACATTACCTCCTTGGAGGAGCCCTCCCAAAAACGTCTGGGACAAATTTGAGGTTTTCCCTCACTGCTTCCTAAAGCAACAGAGTTCCCTGACTCTTCTCTATTCCTCAGCAGTACATCCCCTTCACCCATCAAATCTAGTGTAAAGCCCTGGTGATGAGCCCCACCAGTTTGCTGCCTAGTATATTCCCCACAAGATGCAGCAGGCTGAGGGCCGCCACTAGCAAACTGTCCCTCTGACTTGGCTATAGTATCCTACACGCTGTAGTCAGCAGACTTGCTATCACCCTTTTTCTCCCTTCAGACCTAGCTTAAAGCCCTGTCAACAAGCCCAGACAGATCCAGGGCCAGAATTCTTTCATTTTTCCCTATGACTCCGGGGGACTTCATCAGCAGCCATCAGGGCAGATGCTAAGTAAACCGTCCCACAGTCAAAAAAGCCAAAATTCCTGCAGTGGCACCTGCAGTACTTTCCCTTTGCCTTATTTTTTATTGATCCCATATGCTTCCACTCTGGCAGCAGAATTGAGTCATCTTGTCAAGATTAACATTAAAAACATATTCTTAAATATTACTTTCATCACTTTTATCCCTCCACGCGCATTTACCTTTTCCCACTTTGAAAGACTTTCTTCCTCCCCTTGCAGTCAAGGTCCCATTTTTCCTGCAACATCCATCCTTCCAGGGCTCCTGGGTGCTCTGGGGAGCCAGGGGACATTGACCCACTGGAAGCTTCTGGGAAGCACCCAGAAGAGAGAGCCACCAGCGCAACCCACTCCTCAAACATCAGGCCATTGCCACCAGAAAATTATTGCCAAAAGAATCTATTTACCATAGGAAACAAACAGCTGATGGAAGAGAGAAGGACAACATTTTTCCACAGCCAAGCCCTTACCAGAAGTTCCTGGCAGCCAAGCACCTCAGAGCACACACCAGAGAGACATGGGTTGATGGCAGGCCACCACAACAACATCACATCTGCTGTCCTTCCCTGCTAGGGCTCTGCTGTGCCTTGAAGCATCTCTACCTTTACTATTGAGGCAGTGCTCCCAGGGAGACTAGGCAAGCATTGTCAACATGGGAAAAGATATCGTTAAAAAGCAAATTGTTCCCAAAAGACATTCAGCTGAGCAAGCCCCAAGGTCCTGACATACCTCCTCCCATATCTAGCACTTCCTCTGGGCACCTTCACAGGTTGCTCCCCACAGCCTTCTTCCAGGAGCCCACCTGCAGGCCCAGCCAAGCAGTGGAATGCTCAGGCACACAGTCACAGTGAAAGCCAGTGCTCCTAAAATGGCCTCCCACCAGCTGCTGCCACTTCCAGGACAGCCTGCAGCAGGATCTCCAGTAACAGGCAGCAGCACAGGCCACTGTAGGCATGGCCACTCACCTGGGCTTAAATTTAGTTCATTAGCCAGGGCACAGAAAATTTAATCATTCACTAATTGGCCAATCCTTCAGGCTTTCTCAAAGTCGGATATTTTGACACTGACAAAGCTCTTGGTAAGGCAAGATTGTACCGACTCATGCTAACAGGAGCTCAGTATCAGAAATGAATTTTTGTTTCTTTAGTACATGATAGTACTAAGGAAAAAGAATCAAGCCAATTTCAACCTTAAGACAACTAGGGATTCTCCTGCTTGGAGACCTCACTACTACCCTTCTGCAAAAACTTTCCACAGCCTCAGTTGGAGAAGCCATGGTTCTGGCAGTTTTCCCTTTCTGATAAAACCCAGGCACATTTTTGGGCAGCTGTAAACACCGGGCTGTTTCTCAGAAGCTCTGATACCCAGCAACGATTCCAGTATTCCCACCTAACTTTAAAGCACAGCTGCTCTAATTGCAATGCTGTTAGAACTCAATTTAGGAAGAGGAATGACAAGAAAGAATTTTATTGTTGAAAATCACAGTGCAGACTTGCTGCCTTGAGTTTGCCTGCAAGACACCTGCGAGACTCGGTGTGTCTCCTCACACTGGCCACAGTTGACTGCAGCACCGCTGAGACATGGGGAATGGGAGCAGGCACTTGGGGTGTCCTCTGTGTAAGGGAGGAGGAGGCACCTCCAAAGGACCTGTCACCTCTGGGTCACCTCTCAGGGGTGGACAACTCAATGTGGAGCTGAGCTTGGTCACCTCATGGTGCAACCATTGAAAGTATCTCCTCGATGTAGCCCTGGAGGCCTTCCTGGAGACCTTCCTGGAGGCCTTCCTGGAGGCCTTCCTGGAGGCCTTCTTGGATGCCACTGACAGTTGCTGAGGAGGAAACATCCTCATGAAGGTCACGGGCCATGCAGAGGAGCATGACAGAACTAGTGTAGGGTGCGCAGGCGTTGTCCATAGGCTCACACCAGAACAAAACACCAACTTGCTCACTGGGAGATCACAGGAGGTGTTTTTACAAGGATGATGTGGGTAACGTCTGTCACAGCAAAGGGAAGAATGAAGCTGAAGGTAGTGCTGAAGTCAGCCTTCATCCCTGTGAAGAAGGGAGTGTGGGCATGGGTAGCAGATAGCTGCTATATACACACAGACAAGTTTGGAAGGTAACATCGTTTGGAACCTTAAAAATACAAGGAGTTTAAAATCCAGGGGTTTATTCATAAATAACCCTGAAATAAACCTCTGTCTGCTGAAGAATATTAGTCTTCATGACAAGTAAAGGAACTCATGTTGAAATAGGGAGCAAACCAAATTTGAAGATGTAAACTTTCTTTTTTCTTTTCTTTCTAAAGCCGGCCAGAAGATGTTTGGGTTGGAAGGAGTAATGATGAGTGTCAGTTCTCTGTGGTAAGTGAATGAATTGTAAGTGAGTTGAATGTGGTAATTAGTTCTTGTTTCTACTGACGAACATGTGTGCATGGAAGAAGGTGTGACCACATTGAGGTGTCTGAGATTTCTTCTCAGCTGAAAATTGCTCATGCTGCTTTGATCTGGAATTTTAGCAATAGGAGAAAAATTTAGAAATGTTGAATTCTTCATGGAAAATGTTTTTTGCCCCAAGCTGGCAGGTGAGGAGCCAGCAGCTCACTTGTCCTCCAGGTGGGGAGCCAGGCAGCTTGCCCACCATTGGCAGCTGGTAGCTGGCAGGGCACCAGGCACACAGGCTGCCAACGGCTGGTTTCTACCCTGAGTTTGATGGAATTCATACATTCCCACCACAATATTGGTTCTTCTATCATCAGCAGGCTCCTCTGATGGAAAACCGCTGTGCTGGAAGTATTCACTCTGCTGCAGCGTGTTGGGTATGTTACTGTATGGACTGATGTGCTGCTGCTGCATCGTTTCACACTGACAGAACAAAACGAGAGCCTGCAAAAATAAGTCAATAAAAATGAGTGCATTTCAATAGAATAATATTGCGCTGAACTTACTCTGAGCAAACTGGTGGGAAAAAAATGCCTGGGCATGACTGAAACTTTAAGCAGTAGGTGACAATGGTGACATGGTTACGAAGGCAATGACAGGGGAAAACAGCCTTCTCCATCGTTCCCCTCAATGCTAATACTCAAAAAAATGTGTCCTCAAAGCCCAAACTCTCCAGATCTATCAGATAATCTGCTGAGGTGAAAAGCTCCCCATGTGGCACATTGAGTTTTCAAGGGTGTGCCACTCAGCTGGAAAATCCTGTCCTCTGGTGCTGAGTAATTTTAGCTAAGCTAGAAATACTTAGCAGTAAACATCACTTTAATATTTGATGCTCAGAAACATAGTTGTGATTGTCCCCTGTAAACACAGTAGGATATGGGTTTGTGAGAAAACTGAGGAGTGTTTACCTCCATTACACAGCTGTGTAATGCTTCATTATATCCTTTGGCAACACTAACCACAAAACCTAGATCTGCCAGAAGGACAGGCTGGACTGAGGGAGGACAAGGATGAGAAAGGGGCTTGGAAGCAGCAGACTTGGCCTCCTGCAGCCTCCTGTAAGTCCCTCAGCCACAGCCTGGTACACCCCATGCTGTGGTCTCCACCGGTATGCAAGGGGCCAGGTTTACAGGGATCCCGTGCCCTACCTGCAGAGGGAAAACTGCAGCAGCATGTGGGAGCTATGCCAGAGCTCGTCCCGTTCTCTGTAAATGGATGAGCACAGATCTCAAAGGTTGTTAACGTACCCAGGGGAGGTACTGCATGCAGTTTGATTTCGTTCATTTCTCAGAAAGTAGATAAGAGTCAAGATTTCACTTCCAACCATTCCAGCTCCTCTTATCCTGTACGTTTTCAGTAAGCACCCCAGATATGTTTGAATTCATAGAATCGTAGAACGGCCTGGGTTGAAAAGGACCACAACGATCATCGAGTTTCAACCCCCCTGCTACGTGCAGGGTCACCAACCACCAGACCAGGCTGCCCAGAGCCACATCCAGCCTGGCCTTGAATGCCTCATCTGTTTGAAGACAGTTTAATAGAGAATTCCAACAAAATGTGATGTTTTTCACTATTATTTAATGTCGCACATGTTGCATTTTGTAACATTAGAAGAAAAAAACAACAACAAAGTAAACCTCAAAGACAGAAAATAAATATATATATATATATACTTTTATGAATGTATGCGGAGAGAGTGCAAAAAATTGCATCTGTAAGATGTTTAAATGCTGAATCATACAACCAAAATCTTACAAAAGCGCTTGTTTCTTTATACATCAGTTTTCTTATAAACACAAAAATATTTTAACAAATCTTACAAAGATCAAACCCTTTTGCCCTTCACCGGGATAAGAGTGGTGAAGAAAGTGTATTACCTGGAAGAAAGGAAGAAACCCAGATAAATAAAACGTAAGCTTAACCAAGTACCAGGTAAACAACCTCTAGACACTGAAGAGGATTTCAGCCTTGTGCAGCACAGCACAGGAGACAAGTCCCTCAACAGCAAGGGCTGGCTCTCTGCAGAGGGACTTGCTTCCTCCTGTTGCAATGAAATCATTCCCTTCCACACCATCTGCCCAGCCCAGCAATAAAAGCCCTGTGTCCTGCTCCTGCCAGCAAGGGCTGAGAGACCACAGCTGGGCTGAGCCCAGCGCTGCCACCCAGCAGGGTATGTGAATGCTGCCAGACCAGGTTGCACTCAGGACCACGTCTTGGTGCTGGGCTCAGACAGCTCGAAGTACACCTTAAAAACAAAACAAAAAAAGCACTTCTTTTCTTTTTCCTCAAAAATATGCAATGCTGTGGCAGACGAAGAGTTCTCACAAGCTGACGCTTGGTGCCCCTGATGTTGGTATCAGCAGGGTATATAGCAGTTTGCTTTTCTTTCTAGACCTTAGGTAAAATGAATGCCTAGAGCAGAACAGCCCCAAATAACTCATCTGAACTGAGTTTCTCTGAAACAATAACAGGCAAGTAGTAGATACTGTAAAGCTGAAGGAACAGAGGTTTGTGGAATCTGGGGAGTGTGGGGTTAGGTAGAGATGATGGTGGCCCTGACAGCACTCCAGGAGACACACATGCATGGTGACATGGCCCAGCATCACAGCTGCAGTGCCGCAGAGACTCAGCACCACACATGTCCTGCAGCTGGTCGCCCTACAGCTGGTGGCACTCCTGAAGCCACTTGGACAAAGTCCCTCATCCACCAACCACATCTGCTGCACATGTCCCAGCAAGCTGTAAGGTGCCGGGCACCTTCCTGAAATATAAGAAACTTACTGCACATACCCTGCAGCACCGCACATTCAACCTGTCTGGCATCTCCCAGCATGAAGCCACCAGAAGCAGCTGCTCCAGCCTGGACATCCAGAAGGCACAAGCTAATGACAGAAGTCCCTAATTCTCAGCTAGGAAAAGAGAAACCTCCTTGGGCAGAAGGGGTAAGAGAAAGGGAAAGAATGATGTCACGTCCTCTAAAAAGCTGGCGGATCTTGTCAACCATCATCATCTTGTACAGTCCAAATTGTGCCAGTCACTAAAATGCACTGTTAGGAAAATACTTTCCCTAAGCATAGTATTTGCTTGATACAGAGAACTAACTTGAGAGATCATAACAAGACATAACAAAGCACAAGTAAAAGATAGCACAAAACATTTACTGTGGACTGCAACAAACTGTAGGAATTTACCTTGCCAGAAACACAACAACCTTCTCCCCGGGGAGAAGAGGAAAGATTTCCAATCTGAATGCAACTAAAATAAATGTATCATAAGGTAAAATGCATCCTATTCCTCAAAATCTGCATTTTATAATTACAAAATATAAATTATGTATGCATTATATAAATAATGAATCTTCAAAAACGCATTGGATCTGCATAACTGAGCGTAGCGACAAAACAGACCTTTGGGATTCCTGTTCTGCGAAAGCATGATGTTCTCGCTACATTACTCAACTAACAAGAGGACAAAGGAGAAAAAGAGATGGGAGGTTTTCATGATCTTAGCAGTAAGTTCATCTTTCGGCAGACTGCAGAAGAATCAATTCTCATCATTCCAAGAAAGGTACGTCTTTGTGTTTTCATTGCAACCCACAAAAATAAGGGCCTGATCCTACGTGTCAGAGATGTCTTACTACTGCTGTATGGCTAGAACGCTATTAATCTGCTCTACTGTATATTTCAAATGATCTTATTGTACAAGTTTACTCTAGGAAGATTCTAGGGGGATGGGGAGAGGTGCTGAATGCCTACAAGAGAATCTTGTCTGATGTATACAATCAAAACATGTATATAGGCTGTGATTTTTTTTCCACAGCGTATTTCTTAGAAACATGAGGCTTAAAAGTTGTAGGGCTGTAGCAAAGCAGTCCTTATTTACGTATTCCAAGACAACCTCTCCAGTTTAAATGAGTTTTTCTAAACAAGCCAAGCTGGAATTTTCTATCTTTGGTCATTACCTCAGCATCCAATTTCTTAATAAAGTCTGTGAGAAAATTGTCAGAAGAATTATCTTCTCACATAAAGAAATCTACTGTTTTCACTCTAAAAATCTTTGGCCCAAGACAGGGGATGAAAAATAGGATCTTAAAGGGAATCTGGTCTGAGGAAGAAAAAAGTGACTGTGAAAAGGAAAACACAGTGCAAAACAGATTTCAGACCTTTAAAGCGGCAGGCACTGCAACACAACTGCCTGCTGCAGTACCATGGAACAGAGCAGTCAGAAGTTTATTTTGCTGTTAATTTGGGGAAATGGAGTTGACTGCCGTCCACTTGCATATCTGCAAGCAAATATGAGGATAGTATCCAGTTTCTCTTAGTTTATTCAAGTAAAAATTATGTATATTTTGAACTTTTCTTTGGACTCTGTGCTATGTTACTGTACAGGTAACAGTGCCTAGCACTTAGCATCACAAAAACACTGTACAAACACCAGTTACTGTAACCCCATGCACCACTGAAAAAGAATCAGCTATTGAATGTCCGCATTGATCATCTCCCAGCGCTCTACAATAATATAACAACTAGTGCAGAGAAGTGCTCATGCTATAGCATGAGAAGCATTTGCTTTAGATGATGGAGCCAGGTCAGGCTGCACACATGCCATAGATCCCAGCTCTTACACAGCACCCAGCTCTGAGCTCTCTCCCCTTTTTGCTACCCACACACCAGCCCCAAGCCAGAAGGAAGAAGGATGGATGGTAAAGGTAGTGAGTTGTAAGGCTGGCAGTAACATGCACCACATCTCATAGAAAGAGTTCAAGAGGGTGGACTTACATTGATTTAGCAGAGCCAAAAGCAGCTAGAGCCCTTCCTCCTCTATCTAAATTTTTTAGTTACTATTTGTCATGTTTGCAAGAAGTTTCTTATAAAATGATGATCATTTCTTTATTTTATTTTATTTTTGGCCTCTTCGGACATGGAAAAGGCTGAGGTACTTAACGCGTCCTTTGCCTCAGTCTTCACAGCCAGTCAGGCTCCTCACACCTCTTGTGTCCTGGAAATTTGAAGTGGGGATCGAAGGAGCAAAATCAGCCCAACCTAAGAGCAGAGCAAGTCTGAGACCATCTCATGAGACGGAATGTGTACAAGTCAGTGGGGCCTGATGACATGCATCCCAGGGTTCTGAAGGAAGTGACTGGTGTGGTTGCCAAGTCGACCTCCATATATATTTGAAAAATTGTGGCTGTCACGCAAAGTCCTTGTTGACCAGAAAAAGGGAAACATCACAAAGGTGGACATGAGCCAGCAGTATGCTCTTGCAGCTCAGAAGGCCAGCTGCATCCTGGGCTGCATCAAAAGAGTGGTGGAAGAATGGAGAGGGAGGTGATTGTTCCGTCTCTACTTGGCCCTTGCGAAGCCCCATCTGGAGTACTGTGTCCAGTGCCTCAGGGCTGCACAAGAAAGACACAGAGCTGTTGGAACAAGCCCAGAGGAGGGCCATGAAGATGATCAGAGGGGACCACACTACTATCTCTCCTATGAAGAAAGGTTGAAAGAGTTAGGCTTGTTTAGCTTGGAGAAGAGAAGGCTCCAGGGAGACATCACTGTAGCTTTCCAGTACTTGGAGGAAGTTTACAAGCAGGAGGGGGACCAACTTTTTTACATGGTTTGACAGCGATAAAACAAAGGAGAATGTATTCTAACTTAAAGAGGGGAGATTTAGTTTAGATGTTAGGAAGAAATTCTTCACTCAGAGGGTGGTGAGGCACTGGCATAGGCTGCCCAGAGAAGCTGTGGGTACCCCATCCCTTGAAACATTCAAGACCAGGTTGGATGTGTCCTTGGCAGTCTGAGCTGGTGGCTGATAGCCCTGCCTGTGGTAGAGGGGTTGGAACTAGATGATCTTTAAGGTCCCCTCCGACAAAAACCATTCTACAATGCTATGATTTCTCATATAATTCTTATTCTTTTGAAAGAAAGAAAGAAAGACTGTAAAAAGTCTCTTGCTAATATAGTTCTTTAGAAATCTTGTAAGTGTGATGAGTTGGTGCAAAATATTTGTCTACTGGAAAATAAGGGAAAGGGCCCTACTGCTCCCAGAACTTCTGGACAACTGAGTCACTGAGTCTTTATAAGCTAGCAAGGTTACTGTCTACTTAAAGCACATACTCAGGAATCCCTATGCAATGAAAAGTGAGGATACACAGTGCACTGTACAAAGCCTTTTAAGTAAAATAATCCTCCTAAAATTTCTAGCTCAAGCTCTGAAGTATTTCTAGAGCTTTGTTCTTTGTCATTTTGTTCCATCTATACAGCCAAAGGAAGGTGCACCTGTAGTTCGTGTTTCTTTATCTAGTTTTTGTGGATTTTTGCTGAAGTCTGGCCATTGCTATCGATCTGCTACTTTGGTGCCTGGATTTGTATTCTGGCTCTTAGGTTGCCCTAACACCTGGATACTGAATTTCTTTTGGTAACCCCACTAGACGTCTAAACTGGCACAAGCAATAAGAAATGAACGTGGAAAAGGCACATTTTACCTCTGCTCTTTAGTATGAGTCCCTGAAAGATGTTACCCTGCGCTCAGATTCAGAAGTTAATAAAAATAAACAGAAGTCTTGCTTTCCTAGACTTTATAGCTATGCATGTGTGTGCTGCTTTTATAAAATATTGTCCCATAAATCATTAAAACAAATTTCCACTCTATGGACCGAGCTGCATTACCTTCAGATAGTTTTTAAAGAGCTAAAAGAGGTGGAACGGTAAACAGCCAACTTATGTCTAATTGCGTTTTCCTGGCAAGATACTGCCTTCAGTTGCATTCCTTTAACAGGGGGAAGAACTTGGCAATTTCATTAACATGGCAGTATTAATGAAAAATCAGGAGAAACATTCATTCCATTGAGCATCTGGAAGGGAAAGAGGAAGTGGGCAAAGAAAGAAACTGGCTAACAGAAATATAATCACAAAACATGAAAAAACAACAAAGTTCAACATGCAAAGGTTATCGGTACTTCACAATGCTGGTTATGGTCAGTGAGACTGCACAGCTCTTATACCTTTGTTCTTCAGGCTTTCTTATATTAAGACTCTTAACTGCAAGTTCATAAATAAGCTGAAAATGACAGTAGTGCCATAAAAATATTGGTAGAAAAATAGTGCAAAGCCAAGGGCTGGAGACTTTAATATGCCATAACTGCCCCCAAGCACAACCATTACTATTCTTAAAAAAAAAAAAATACACATACAGAAAACATTCTCCACTTATTATAAATTGTAGTTGCCTGCATTGCACTTTACATTTAAAATGTACTGACTATTTTTCTGCTTCCTTTAGAGGCTATGGATGGAGAATAAATGCAGCCTTTCCAACTGGCGAGCACCGCCACTGGTAACAAAATCAGACAGCATTTACAAAATAAATCAATGCAAAAGTAAAACAGACAGTATCATTTAAGGCCTTTGTCCATGCTAGTCTGCTCAACAGACTGCACTTTCTTAAAATAAGAACATCTACCACTTCTGTTACAGGAACCAGAGGGCGACGTTAAACAAAGAAAGGTCACATTTACGACTGCCAAGAAGGCAAAGTTCCTGAGGTTCAGCCGAATGCAACAGAAGAGATGCTCTTCGCAACATTCTTCTGGTGTCTTGCACCGTGTGCATGCAGGAGGGTAGACAACAGGAGGAAGAGCCTGAGACAACACTCAGGCCGAGCATCTCATTTACATATTGCAGCCCTTATCACAAGGGGTTTGGAATTACAACTGATTACATAGTGCAAACTCGTATCAGTTCCCACAGATATAAAATGCACTGGGAGCCCAGAACAAAAGCCGCCGCTGGCCAGGGTTAAGAGGAGCACCAGCCATTAAGGAAATAAACTCGGGGGAGCAGAGTCTGATCTCAGCTACTCCTGAGTGAGCCTAAAGTAACTTCAGCTCTTCAGGGAGGTTTCAGTGAATTTATGTAGGTGTAACTGATAGCAGGGTCTGAATCCGTTTGACGGTGAGGCACCAAATGAAAATGAAGGCTGTATTAAATGACAGATCCAGAATAACTAAAAATGATATGTAACAGTTTGTTAACCTTGAGCGGGACAGAAGAAATATCTAGCTGTGTATTGATAGTTACACAGCATTTCTCAAGTATTTACATCAGCAGGTCCAGAAGGTTTTGCTTATCCTGTTCTCAGTAACGTTACAGGGTTCTTGCTGATATCCCATGTAAACTATTGAAAAAGTATATGGACTACCTAGAAAGTAAATCGTGCATTATGCTCTCAGTACATCCAGAGACATGAGGTCACTGCATACACACACAACCAATATCCCAGTACTGCACAGAACAGGAGCTGTATCACTGCCTTTCCTAAATTATTAGATTCATGGTGAGTTTATACACATATTACTGACGAAAGTATGCCCAATGGCAGGGGAATATACATACTCTTAATATTTCAAAGTAGATATGGCATGTCTGATCTGAAATAAATACAGCTTTCTCAAGCTAGTCCAGTCTCTTAAAAGACAGCTCTGTCTTTGAAATAGCTTTGTTGGTTTTTAATTGTCATTGGAATCAGTAATATAAAACCCACTGATTTCAGTGCTGAAAGAAATGCCATGGTTGCCAGTTGACAGAAAACTGTCAAACATTTTTTCAACAGTTTGTTACCTCTAATGGAATGAGCTGGCAGACAGAAGAACAGAACATCAAGCCTCCCCTCTTCCCCTTCTAAAATGTACTAAAAAATTTTGGAGACTTTCACCAAGAACCAACGGAAAGCATGACAGTAACAGCTGGGCCTGCAAAAGCAGATTAATACTGCAGAATTGACTCGTGTGTGGCTGACAGAAGATGGTAAAGTTCTAGCAGTCTCAAGAGGTGGCTCATACTTGAGCGTATGAACTACTGAGCAGTGTTATATTTTTCTTTCAGAAAGCAAAACCTATGCCATATGTACTGTATAATTATCTAGACTTTTTCCACTCCGTGGCTTGTTATTGATGGAGTAGCCTGTAGAGAATAGGCACTTATCCCAAAAACTGGCAAAAAAAAAAAAAAAAAAGGAAAAAAGGGGAGCATTATTTGATAGGTATGGCACCAAAATCCAACCGTTGTGCTTTCTCACAAATGTATACTGTACAGATACAAGCTTAAACAGACTCAGACGTTTAGGTTGTAGGTAGGCTGTGCTTTTTCTTTTTGCTTCGGCAAGATTTGCAAATGCAGCAGATGATGCATGGAGATGCCACAAGCAGCAAGGGAGAGGTCACCAGTGCTATGATACCTAGTCCAACGAGGATCCCTACAACCTGCAAGACATAGTGGGGAAAAATACATATTTAGCTAACGTGAAAAATAAAATGCGTGTGCATGCATAAGCATGGAATAAGCTAAAAAATGAAAGCATGAAAAACAATTTTGGTTCTTTGCTGAAGGGTAAAATCTCTTTGCTTCACACATGCATGATTGTTCTGCTTAGCTGACTAGGAACACACCTGCGTCCTGTTCCACATCACCGAAGCACGCGAGTGGCCTAGCTTGTTTCTGCAAGGGCCTTTGTCGTAATGCCTTAAGAAGATGTCATTCTGAAAAAAAGAAGAAGAAGCTGTAAGAGGAGGTTACAGTCTGGGAACTGGACTGGAAATACAGCTTTCCTGACGCTGTCATAAAGCTGCCAGCTGCTGACTGGCAAATTCATCTGTCTTCCACATATTTATCCAGAGAAACTTCTTGTAGTTCCAAACAGTGCAGTATATTTAGGACTCAAGCTATTGTATAGCTCCTTCCTTCACATGCTTTTTAAAAATGTGAAGTATATGCATTGCACTTATTGCATGGCTACCTAGTCTGTTATTTGGTGATGCTAAACTGACTTCTAAAGAAGATTTTTCAGGAAGTTTGCAATCTCGGGCATTATCTTCTGAGATACTTCTACCTTCTGTTCTGCTATCCCTGCACTTAGTGGTCATTTTCTTCATAGGCTTAACAGGAAAATAATTATAAAAAGAAAAAAAAAAAAAAAAA
>PPHD01012725.1:0-17831 GCA_002909625.1 Bambusicola thoracicus | reverse complement strand
TATAAACATACAACAGAGATTTGAATTTGTGCTGTATGGGCAGCAAGCTCGCAGAGGTTCTGTCTTAGAAATTGAGCAAAATACTGTCAAAATGTTCTTCATTAATATTCTTTATTAAGGTCTATGGTCATGGACATCACTGCTAATATGACAGCTGTTGCTCACTGAGTTTCTATTAACTTAGCGGCTTTCACTGGACTATATGGACTTGTCATTTCCTAAACTCCAACTTAAAATGTAGAAGTTCTTGCACTCCATCTATGAATGCATGTCAGCTAAGATTACCATGGAGTCCTGTTTTGGCATCATAGCTTAGAGATATATTATCACTGACTATTTTGTGGCTACTGTTGTGAAGAATAAAAGAACTCTGGGTTACATCAAAGATGTAACAGACTCGTAAAAGTTTCTTGTGCTGCTGATAGTTGACATCCAAGTGTGTCTTGTGTCATTCAGCTGGCTGTTTTCTATCTTCATAATTTATCTGGCACAACTCATCCCTATCTACAGAGGTATTCAGAAAAAGGAGGTGACAGGCAGTCACTGCTGTGAAGAATGAACACTGTAGTGTTTAATCAGATATTCCATGGGGTGAGTCTATGCTTCGGTGAGATTTATTGCTAGTGCTGGACACTTCGGAATCTTGCTGGGTCCATGAAACTTATTCTTGTAAATCTATTTTCCAGAGAGAATAATGGGAAAATTCTCACTTTGTAAAGAAATGATAAAAGTAGATCAATGAGTTGCACTGTTGAATGATACAGCAAAGGTGAAGGCATTCAGCTGAAAGACTGAACAACTGAGTGACTGAGATAACTCAAGAGAAAACCTTACTGTTCTTTGAATATATATGTCAGACTTATTACCTTTACAAAGATTTTTAAATCTTTTACTGTGGTAACTATTCCATCTCCAGTTCCAGAATTAATGGCTGTTCCACGAGATCCATCTGGAACTTATTCAGTAAAAGAATGGACTTTGCACTGCCTGGTTCCTACAGCTGATCTGTCTCCACTTTCACTTGTTAGCTGAGATGTCTCAAGGGATAATATAACTGGATGTGCAGAAAGAAGTTTGCATTTATTTCAGTCTCCCAGTAAAAGGTCTATAACTAAATTGTAGGCAGTTAAAAGTGGAGCATGTTTGACTCAATTTTAAACAGATTTGTATTTTCAAGTATGCACTGCAGTTTACACATGTACTAAGACATTTCAAATGCAATAATAGAACATAATGAAATTATATCAAAACACCTACTGCAAAACCAGAACAAAATTTAAAAGCAATAGATTAGTGAAGATAGTTTACATGGTTAAAGATTTCCAATACTACTACAGACCAAATCTATCTTAATTTTCAGAGCATTTTTTAAAATTCAAAAACATTCTTTTTACCTAAGTATACATTTATCAAAACGTGTATATTGAAAACTGTGCAACCATCTAAAAGGAATGGCATTGTGGGTCGGTTTCCAGCCTGTATTCCTATATGCCAGCTTCCTCTCTCCTGTGCTGAATTAGTGTTGGAATATAAGATACATATGTGAGTAAGCCATAAAGTTTACACAACACTACTTTAGCTTGGGACTATATTATGTTTCTTCCTTCTCTCTTTCCTGAGTCTGAATTTTGTAAATAATATCTCCTTCTCCCAGGAGAGGTGTTTTCCAATTTTTTTTTTTTTTTAAATTTCTATGACTTGATTGCTCACAGTGCAGCATTAGCAAACAGTTCCTTACACCATGAGAAAATATATAAGTAGCACATTGGGAAAATAAAACAGATTTAATTATTTCAGTGAAAATTTCAAGGGATTACAAAAAAAAGTGAGTAGAATGTATTAAAAATGCCATGGTAAAGTGTTGAGTTACAGAAAGTAAAAATCTAATATTCTTATTAGGACCCACCAAAAAAGGTGGGTTGCAGCCATCAACACCGTGAAATAAACAAGCTTGCCAGAACTGTGAATAGTTAACAGATTTGGCGATACAAGTAGGTTATGCCTATCAAACACATTCAGGAAAGGTGACAGTTCTACATCTGGCAAAAGTGGCAGTTGTATGTGTTACCTGGGTGCTAGATCCTCATTCAGTGTTCATTTTGGCCAGAAAAGGCAGCTTCAAACTTAGAGCCTCTGTCAATACTTTCAGAGCACTCCTCACACCATCTCCTCTCCTTCCTTCAGTTACAGTGCTGTTACCATACTGGAGGGCATCTGGAGCACAAATGAGAGCATTCCCTTTTGGGAAAGAAACATATACAATTTCCTTAACTAAATATTCATAAGCCCACTGTTTCTTCCCTATAAATGGAGACTAAGCAATATTTACTCACTCTAACCACACAAATTGTGGCCAAACGTCCACGCAGATATCTCCTCAGTTTGAAAACCTCCATAAGAAATGCATGCTATTTATGCAATATAAAGCAAGAACTTGAAGAACATCAAGTGGAGTTAACTAATGAAATCTATTATTTTCAACCTACAGTTTCATTTTTGTATTACAGAAGAGAATTGGAAGTTCAATCAGAAAAAAATTACACTATAACAGTTATAAAAGCGGACTGAAAATGATGCAAACTCCATGGTCCAGATGAATGAAAAAGGGGTCTTCAAGGCATGGCTTCTACTGCCAGCATCCCAGTGGGAAGGGATGCTGCCGTACTGCGACCCAGGGACATGCTTGACACCCTTGGAAGTGTTGGTGCACAGAGGTCAAGTGGTCTGATGAGGTTTGCAACAGCCAGATTCCTAGGAGTGTTCCACTGTCCTGGAACAGCCCCTGGTTAGAGGGATTTGCAGCATTTTTGCATCCATTTCAGTGTTCAGCTTCCTTTAAGTGCACTGTCATTATGTGAAGAAAAATAAAAAGTATCGCTCTGTGTCCTTTTTCACCACACTCTCATTTCTAATTACAGAGGGTGATTCACTCTAAATAACAGCCTTTTTCCACTTCTTGTTTACACACACTGTGCACCTGGACAACAGAAATAATGCTTAGAAAGCATAGCTGGATATTCAAACATAATCTGAAGAAGAAAACCGCTCACTTTGCATCTGTAGCTACACTGATACAGAAATTAATTTAAAACTGAGAAAACTTCAAGACTGAGCTTTCAAAATAAAAGTGTCCTAGTCAATGTAAAAAAAAAATATATCACAATTTAATCATCTGGAGAAAATAAATGTAAGTTCTCGGAGCAATACTTGGAATGAAAATCACTGATATCTGATTGATGACGATTCTTTCTTGCCCAGTTCAGGAAATGCCAATAGGTTAACATCTGAAAAGCATTCAGAATCATGTTTTGTCTATTGTGTTATGGTAACTAGCATGCTTACTGCAGAAATGTTCAAAAATCTGGCTGAGCTGTATTCCTGAAATATAACCTGTCTGGAAGTATTCCAATTATTTTTGCTCATCAATTAAAAAGTAACAAAATTACAAGATCACAGTTAAGAAGTAATTTCTTCCATGAAGTTTCATAAAGGAAAAAAACAGACGCCTAAAATTATTTTGTTAAAAATCTTTCCTCGATAAACCCACTAGAGGAAGAGCAAAAAGAAAATTAATGAGCATTTTTCCAGCATCCCTTGGTGCCTGATCTTGCAGTTAGAACATAATGTGGTTTAAGATCTAGTTTACTACTCATAGAAAAAAAAAGACTGCAGTTTTTGATGAAGTTTTTCCTTAATCATTTCTTTCATCCTACAAAAAGCTCCAACTTAATATCTAAGTATTATTTCATGGCTTAGAAATGAACCTTACTTGTGGGCCTATAGTCTACACTCTGTAGGTGTCAATGTGTTTGAAAACTTCCACACCCAATTAAATCAGTCAGTTTTGTATTTGAAACTCTCTGCAATTGCAAATGCAATTTCTCACAACCTATTTCCTTGCTGTAAGAACACCTGTAGAAATTTTTCTTTTTTAGAGGAAGAGGAAGACAGTGAGTAAAGGCAAGAACAAAGTGTCTTGTACTCAGTGTAGCTGAATGAAGACATGCTGGTGAGCAAGAATGCATTATAAATCTACCAGACCAAATATAGCATGGATATGGAGCAACTGGCACTGTCTGTCATTCCTTCTCATATTCTGATATATCCATCAACATTCAAGTGCGTACTAGTTATTACATGTTAAAGTTTGAAGAATCCATCCATCACTTCTATGAGCTTTGTGAATATTGCTGTCAGCATATGGCTCTTCTGAGCATGGATGGATCCAGTTCTTCAGCCTATATTCAGGTTAATGATCAGAAATAATATCCCCAGACTTCACCGTGATCTCATGCAATGTTAATTCCACTGCCTCAAACAGAATTCTGCTGATTTACAGAACCACAAGGATTGGGACCCCTGAGTTCAGTGATTTCAGTCACATGGAATTACATGACAAGAAAACATCTATGTGATTGTTAACTTTAACATAATGTCAATATTACATTGAAGATGAACACATCACATGCAGAAAATATAAAGCAAGCTGACAAACAGTTAACTTGTGAAAAGAACAGAATACATGGTGTTCTGCTCAGAATCTGACCCACAGAAGATTACTTTTCTTGAAAAACTGTTCTTCCTTAAGTCATGAAGTGGTTAAAAATAAGGTAACTCTGGAGGACAGAAAGTAATCTAAACAACAGTAAAAGTTTTAACTTCAGAAATGCAAAGCTTCTTAATACATACTCAGGAAAACAAGCTGTATGCACTGATAAAATTGTATGTACTGATAATTCCCCAGTATCTACATTTTACTATGAAGTATAGGTATTGTTATGTTAAACAGAAAAATATTTTTGCAGCAATTCAATGAAATCCTATTTCCCAGCAACTCCTTCAAGATATGTAATGCTACTGAAGTGCAGTAGTATTTTCACAATGCACGATTACAGAACTCGTTAATAAGAAAAACTAAATGAACAAAGAAACTGGTAACAAACTGCAGATGTATTAATCTCTAGGTCACCAGTTCCAAGAGGTTGACCAATGAAAGGGAAGTTTTTCTGTGAGTTGATGGGGGAATAAGAGGCTTCTTCCCCATTAGTATTGGGCAGCATCCTCCCTGGACCATATAACAGTCAGAGCTGTGCACCAGGCCTCCTAGCCACATCCCCAGCTCAACCGCAGCTGTGACTTCTTCCAGAATTCTTCCAGAAACAGATGTGTGAATAATACTGACAGTCGAGAAAAGCCCTTTGTGGAGAAAGACAAGAAAGCTGCAAAAGCAGTCTTCCCAAAGAGCATCTGTTATATACAAAGCACTTGTCAAGGAGCAGTTGGCCAAGGAGCTGTGTCATGGTATAGACCTTCATGGAGTTCTTCCAGAGCCATCATGTCACTGGAAGAAATGTGCTGATGTTCCCATCTGTGTCTAATTGTGGTCATGTTATTTTGTCAATCTGGTCTTCAGTTTAAAATTTTCTTCATCATAAATACTTTACTGATGTGAGACATGAACACAAGGGTGAAGTAATGAAATTAATGTGGATGTGGAAGGACAACAGTAAGCACATGCTGCTGATTAGCATTTTTGCCAAGTCAGTTTCCCCATGAGGATTTTAGCATTTGATACATTCATATACAAGGCACAGAAAGTCAAAATGACTCACATGTCTCAGATAAAGAACATTAAATGTTTAGTATTTCTTTAGGAAAACTGGTATTTCTTCTGCAGTGCAAACCTGAAAACTAAAATCAGTCTTATCTGTTCCCTTCATGAATACTGAAATAGTTAATTGATTAGTCAAATGTTAACAGTTGTTACTCAGGCTGTGCCATGAGATTATGTACTCACGCTGAGAATCAATGGTAATTAAGTAGCTGATCAATGCAAGCACCTTTTCAAATGTTTGCAAAGCTCCAGAATATCAGTCCAGCTGCTAAAACTAAACATGAGGAGTAAAAGCAACATTCTGTAGTGAAAATGCTCAGTGCAATGCTCAAAAATGTATTCTCCCTTTTTTGATGTGCAGTTAAGAACTCTACGACATCAACAGCGTATGCAGTTTAGATTAAAGAACCGAAACCTGTATTACATTTTATACCCAATCATCAGATAAAATATCTGGCTAGAATAGCCAAAGAAGGCTCATGTCCCAACAGTCCTGGAAGTGACTGGAAAAAGCAGCATGTATGCAGTTATCAGTGTCCTTACACGTAAGATCACACTGAAGCATTTTGGATGTACTTCACACAGCAGTTTTACAAAACTTACATAAAATATTTCCAGTGTGGTTACAGTTAAAGATCTCATGTCAATCCATGGAACCAATCTGCCCAGTCATGAACAAGACATTAATGTACAGTACTGCCTCAGTTTTACGTAAACATGCCAGGACACATGCATATACACACATAAAACACAAAGTCATGAAAATATTCACTAAGTTGTCTATAAAATGAGATTCAGCTCATTAAAACAAGAAGATTATGTTTCAGTCCCAGGCTGGATGTGGCTCTGGGTAGCCTGGTCTAGTGGTTGACAGCCCTGCATATACCAGGGGGTTGAAATTAGATGATCGTTGTGGTCCTTTTCAACACAGGCCATTCTATGATTCTGTGATTCTATAATCTATTAAACCTTATATCTGTATATTTTAAAATCAGTTTGCTTTGCAGTAATTCACTCCATTCACCATTAAATTCTGCGAAAGTGTTTGCAAAAGACAAAGAGATACTCAGAATCTCCCATACTCATAGTGGTACTTAATGTAACTTTCCCAACTTAAAGTGGATACAGACATAACAAAGAATGTTACAAAGGTATAAGGAAACTCTTGGTGAATCTGAAGGTTATATACATATCGTTGTATGATGTGAACATACAGAACACCATAAGCTCTTCCAAGAAAGTTGTCAGCCTTTCAGAATAAAATATGCATCAGCTCTTTAAATCTAAAATGAAATGTTATATAGCACATAATAACTGACATTCTACCTTGTTCTGCTTTTTGTTTCTTCATCACAGAAAATAAATCTTGCTTCCTATATGTTTACATGAAATACTTGAAATAGATGGAAAATGACAGCTCTAGCAAAAAATTCAGAGTAACTTTAGGAATTAACATGTTTCCTACCTACTTTTGCAACATGACCTGAATTCTATAGTCTCATAGCCCATGAATATATAGAAAACACAACACTATGATAACCAGCATTTTTCCTTTTCAAGTAGCTGTACTGAATATTTTATTAGTGCTTCCTCCCCAGAATATGAGGTAAAATACTGCTGCATAGGTAGTATGGTAAGGAATATATTTAAATTAATTTGTATGCACAAATATAATACTTTCATATGAAGGCCAATTATTATTTTTATTTTTTTTTTAAATAAAGAGCAAACTGGATTTTAATGATATAAGTTTTGCTCTTGCTAAATAAATGTAACCTCAATTGATGTTAGGAGAAAAAAAGAACACACACCAGAAAAGCCTTGAAGAAAAGTGTTTCGGAGATTGAAGAGGATTTATCCACAGTGTCTAATTTAAAGCACATAATACACTGAAACTCACTAACAATATGTTCTACTGTAAACGTAGACTAAGTAATACTCAGTCACCAACTCCCTGTATAAACTGGGGCAATTGCTTGTTCCTCCTCATGTCTTAATATGCCTGATTAATAAAGATAACTGAGCATCTTTTGTCTGAAGGCTCCCTTCGTTAGGCTAACAGACAGGAGAAAAACTGATGAAGCACATGGTATATGTTTGCACACGCTCTAAAATAACCATTCTCTCAGTCTTGCTGCATTGCCTGCAGAATCTCAGCATGTTTGTCTAGGAAATATATTGGCCTGTCCTGACTAAAAAAAATATAAACCATAATTTTGTCTGTTGTTTTCATTCCTTTTATATTGACCAATAACTCAGTTTCTTCTGTCTGGCAATGCAGCCTTTATAACATGGTTTGCTTTGTACTGGCATTTTTGAACCATTTTTCTTTAAGCGTCATGTATCTCAAACAGCTTTACAGGATGAATTACTGTGCTTGAACAAGCACTTCCTCAGTATGATATGAAGCACATGGATCAATCTGTAGGTAGTAATAAGAGAAGGAACATGATTGTTTGTATTTGTGGATTAACCTTTGGAGTTTTCAGATATGGAACACAACAACCACCAACTGAAAGAAAACCCCAGCGTAATGGCTTGTATGAAGGATAAGATCTGTAACAGTACGTCACCTTATTGAATTTGTTCTGAGACCTCTCTAACTCAATCCTGAAGAGTATGTAGCTTTCAAGCACACCATCTTTACTGACATGCGTTAGAAGTGTTTCTGCAGGTCTGAACTTCTACATGTTCTCAAAGATGGAGAAGCAAACATTCTTGGACTCAGCTGTAAGAAATGCTATCAGCCAACAATCATAGCTATTTCTAGTTACTGAGTCTTTATAAAGAGGTTCCTGGAAGAGTAAGTCTGATATTTTTAATCTTAACTCTCTCACTTTGGACATTAACTTTTTATCCTCCTCTGAAACAGGAATATACATAATGAAAACTGCACTTCCATTTTCTGGGGTTATTTGAATATTTTGTAATAGCCCATTCATGATTATTTGTGATCCAAGTATTGAAAAGAATCTCAAAAAAGTAGATAAAAAAAATAAAAAGGCTTCTAGATATCCCCGTGCTGTTTCAAACTAAGGATTCAAAAAGCCTATTTCAGTAATTAATCGAATAGCTGTATGAAAATAGCAATAAATGATTTAGAATGTAATTAACTCAATTATAAACAATTCTTATGAATACATAAAAGATTGAAATTCATTAACATATTAAAAACATTACAAGTTCTGGTCTATAAATATAATAAAACAAGACTTTTAGCCACTGACGCCAAAATGCACAGCACCATCCAGAATTCATAAAAGCCAACAAAATGATATCAGGATATTCCTTCAATTTCACATAGTCTTGCTTCCTGGCTAGCAATCTTATCATTAGAGCTCATATAATTCCTGCTTTGATATACTATGCGCTATTTTCAGTCTCAAGTTATCTCAAAAAGCCCAGCTACCACTGACTCAGATAATATTCCTGTTGACTTCAAAGTTTCTCTGGTTTACATAGTGCAACTCAGGCAAGTATGAGATCAACATATTTATTACAAAGTTTTATCACCTAAAACTAATGTTAATTAACTTCTTTATGCTAGACTGGGGACGCCACAAGGCTTACTGTTCCAGTAAACGCCCTCAGTAACATTTTCAAGAGAGGGAGAAGAAGAAGAGAGTCATTTTTAAGAAAAAAAAAGATTTTTAAGGAGTGTAGCATGAGAAACACATTAAAAATGGAAGAAGCACCAAGACCACAAAACCAAAAAATAGTTTCAAAAATATGACAGCACACAAAAAGAGCAACATTGGACTGTGCACAGTAAATGAAAGGCATAATGAGAACTGCTCACTCACACTTAATTATAAAAACACATGGAGTTCAGGTTTTTAGTCTGCTAGTACAGAATACTACAAATGGCTTTAAATTTTGAAGATGAAAATCATCCACCACATCCCTCTCTAAGACAAGAACTGTGTACAGTATGCTGAATTGAGTAGAAGCATGAGGATTTTACTGTTAGCGGTTGTGATATCCCAAACCAACCAACCAACCAACTCCACCTCCCTCCCCTGACTACTGTGTATTGCAGCAGACTGCATGCTAAGAAGCTGGGAGAGGTGCTCTTTGAAAATTTTACTCTAAAAATTCTGAACTCACATGAGGTCTTTACACTGATTTGAAAATGCTGGTGATACCTCACCTACTGAATTTCTTTCTGTTGTCTCCTAGAATTAAGTGATTCCATATGCAAGAGATCCAGCACTTCCAACACATCAGCATGTAATTTATGCTTTTAAAAATATGTCTAATTATAGTAGCAAATGAAGTTAATAGACCTACGGCAATCAACGCTCCTGTTCATTACAAAATATGAATACACACAAGAGACATTGTTATTCTTTTCTCCAAGTTTACCAAGTATTTTTTTATGAATCTGACATTTGCTGCAGTTTATGAGAACTGAATTCAAATTAAGACTAGAAATACACTCAGACTGCCTGTCTGTAGCTGTGAGATTCCCCAGGAAAGAAATAGTCACTGCAGAATCACAGCTCCTTTCTATTTTCTCCTAAAGTTTGGGAGAGGCCCAGAAATCACTGAGAGGGAGACTTGTATTTTTATGTTCTCCCTCCTGCACTGGGGCAGCTCCAGTTCCCTCCAGCAGGATAGGAGGAGGAGGCAAGGGCTCCTGTAAGCTCGATTTCATGCATTTCCATTGCTTTTACATATACGCGTATCCAATGGATAATCACCCATACATGCCCTGTTCTTGTCATAGCATGAAATGGGAGGGAATGCTTTGCACCTCTTTCTTCTTGAGCGCAATCCTAATTTTCTCCCAGGCAAAATACATCCCTTTTTACGTGATGTAATACCCCACAGTAAAGTATTACGTGAGCCAAAAATTAGGCAAAAAACCAACAAAGGTAAACAAAATTACTCAAATTAAATTAAACTGAAGAACTACTCACTGTAAATTATCTACATCTTTGAGGATATATCTTTGAGTATTTAGGATATGTAGAATTAAATTAGTGTGAGAAATTTTTAGAAACGTATGCAGAGGAAAAAAAACAGAAGCTGAATTGCACATAATCACACCCTTATATCATTTTTAAGAGTACGTCAAATCAGAACTCAAGAAAAAGGAGGAAATCTAAACGTGTTCTCTGACAGGCTTAATCTGGGCTCTGTTTCAAAGGTCTGTTACTCCAGTTGTCTGCTGCCCCTTTGAATCCTGATAATGGAGACTCAAGTCTGGTTAGCTTCATGCTGGCATTTGTCTTTGATGACTAATTTCTTCTGTGCCTGTGTATCTTTTCAGGCAGCTAATTTCTGATAAGCCTTACTGTAAAAAAATGTCTAATGCGAACAAGGAATATGAAACCAATCTGAATACATTTGCCTTTCACAACATTAACTTTCAAATCTTACAAACTAATCAGACTTTTGTAATTTCCATAACTCCTCAGGAAAATGCCAGAGCTACATGAAAGAATGATTCAAATGGTGGCATTCTTTCCTCTTGTTCAACACTTTGTTATTCATTGATGGCTGCCCTGATCACAGGGCAGTGGATTATGAAGGCTCTGTTTCTTGAATGGGTGATAACTTTCAACAGCTGAAGGTGATTTGTTTAGGGGCCTCAATCTTACCATCTCTTCTTCTGCAAGGAGGTTTCAAATGTTTCAAATACTCTACTAGCAATGTTTCTGCCTATGAAGGAAATTGCAGACATGAGGGAGAAGGGGGCTTGATACTATCTGGGAAAGACACTTTTCAAGCTGTTCAGCATGTCCTTGGATTGCTGTGTGATTTGTGGAGCTTGAATAATGTGAATGCATATAAATTTTCCTCTGAATATGAAATTCATACATATGAATATGAAAAAGAATTTAATCTACACTTGAAGACTTACATTTTGGAAATACAGAATAAAATTTTCTAAATTCAACAGAATATTGTCATTTAATTTCCTGCTCAACAAAGAAAATCACTGAACTATCACCTCACACATTTACTACTTAAGCAGTGCTAAACTGATTCTATCAAAGTAGGACTCAACAAAGCTTGTAATCCCAGATCTAAATCATTCTCTGTGTGAATAATTTTAGCAAAATTAAAGGTCTGTATTATTCCAGACAAATTTCAGCTTTGGTACTAGAAACTGTTAGCTTCAAATGCACATGACTGTACCCATTAATGTATGTCAGATTATCGTACAGTATCAGCATCCTACAAAATGTGATTACATTTCAGTGGTAGTTCAATGATTCCATCTGGAAATTTCCACCAGTGTTTTTCTAACCACATATGGAGCTTGAACCTAAAACATTTTTTTAGACTGCACTGGACCTAGAACACAAGGACTTTTGTCTACAGTTCAGCTGATTGTATCAGCCAACTCGACCTAATGAATCACTCGTTCACAATTGGCAGTGGCTTTTATGTAGATAAAATCAATAGCAGCATTAAAAGAAAAGAGCCAAGACCTGCAGCCTAGGTAAAAATAAAACTTCCCCGGTTAATGCATAGAAAAGTTCTTGCTTTTATGGCATTGTGTTTATAACTTTCCAAAAGAAAATAATATAATACCTATTTCTGGCAAAGGACAGAAAGCGGCGAAGAGACAAAATTAGCGAGACAGTCAGGGATCTTCTCCAGCTCTCAGGAATCATAATGAGATCAGGAAGTTCTTTCTACAGAATCCAATAAAATCACAGCTTTTCCTGGAACCACTGAACAGGTTGAAATAAGCAGCACTAGAAGATAACACTGAGAAATTATTTGCCAGCTATAACTGATATGAAAATCTAAGTGATTTGACTGATATACGTATGGCAGCAATTTCAAATTAAAAATAAAAGACTCTCCCAAAGAGTTCAGTGCTGATTTATCCATTTTTTCCTAACAACCCTACAAATGAACAGGTGCAGGGTTGTGTAAGTGCTCTTAAGTAAGTGCTCTGTTTGCCATTTTGGCAAACAGAAAGAAGACAAAACTTCCATGAATGCAGTCATAAAAATGTCTAAAACTTAACCTTTAATCTTCTTTATCTAAACAAATACACTGAATATAAGATACGGATTTTAACTCTAACCAGATATATTTACAGTGATTGGCTCTTACCATGTACTGAGTTTTTGCTTATCAGATCAGATGTTTAAAAAAGAATGTTATGTGGTACACTTAGTGATGTAATACTCATAAACTTCTATTTATTCACAGACATATGAAAGTTGATGAGCAGAATTTACAGATAAATTATAAAAGCATGTAGTTGTTTGATGGCTGACCATATTTTTCCAGTTTTGTAGCATAAAACCAGTTACGTAAGATAGGGCATTAGTTGTCAGTTCAAAGTATTCATTTTTTCCCCTAATCATTTTGAAAGTTTAAATTACCACCATCAGTTCATCTTATCACACAAAGTAATATAAAATCTCTATAAACAATGAATAGATTATCCTACAACTTTACTTACTTCAGATTTATAAAAAAAAATCTTAGAAAATAGTCTGACAGGGCAGAGTTAGATCCTGCTGCCAGGCACAGCCATGAGAATGCAGTATGAAGTTTGCAAGGCATGTATATTCCCAAGCCAGCATCCTGCTACAAACTGCTGCCTTTGCTGCCCATCCTGGGCCTGTGGCTCGTGATAAGAATCTACAACATTCATCACAGTTTTATGAAAACTGTGCTGTGCTCTCAGGCCTGCAAAGCATCACTTTGCTTACTTTTAAGGCGTAATGGCTGGTCGCTGTCTTCTATGAATTTTCTACCTACAAAGTTTCCACCATCGGAAAAAGTTGCCTTCACGAGTGATTGACCAAATTCTGAAGAAGTCTGAGAGGGGATCTTATCAACACTTAAAAATACCTCAAGAGGAGTTATCAAGAGAGTGGGTTCAGGCTTTTCTAGTGGTGCCCAGCAACAGAAAAAGGGTCAGTGGGCACAAACTGGAACACAGAAAGTTGCATACAAAGATGGGAAAAAAAGCTTCTTTACTTTGCTGGTGACAGAGCACTAGAACAGGCTCCCCAGAGAGGTTGTGGAGTTTTTCCTTCACTGGAGATATTCAAGATGTGTCTGGACTCTTCTGGTGCATCTTACTGTAGGGAATCTGTTTTAGCAGTAGGTTGGACTCAGCGATCTCCAGATGTCCCTTCCAACCCCTACAGTTCTGTGATTCTATGTGATTTTGTGAAACACACAAAGAATTGTGGTATATGAGCTCAGGCTTTCTAAGGGGACCCCATTTCTATAAGACACCTAAGAGTGGGTGTTCTGTGCCTGTCTATCAGGGCTCTGAATGCTTATCTGCATATATTTCAGTATTTTTAACATTTTCTTTGTCAATATTTAATAGTAAGAGGAGTATGAGTGAGAAGTACATAAGGCATTCACTGTAATTAACTGCATAGCTCGTCCTATATTTCACACTGAGTTTTACTGGAGTAAAAGTCCACAAGATATCTAGGAGGCTGAAATGAAAAGTAAGCTACATAATACGGAATATAGACCTTGTCTGTAGCAAAGCTGCTACAGCTGTTATCATATACACATAATCACTGGACAGCAGCTACGTCCTACATTAGAATTTAGTTACTTAGATAAAGAAATAGCTGTAGCAGTGGAGATGTTCCCCAAACTGTTATTTTTAAAAGAGTGTAGGATTGAAAGTCAGGAAAAACCTTGAAAATTACTGCTTTGATATCAACCTTTGGAAATATGGCCCTTGTGATACTGAGTTTCCCACAGAAACTAGAACTATAGGATAGAAAAGACAGCTGAACTAGGCCTTCACAAGTAAGCAGTGGTAAAATCAAATTACAGTAGAAGTATAGTCCTTAAGCACCTCTCCAGAACTCTCCAAAAATATCTCTCCAAAAATTTCTACTTCTGTGGAGGAAGCTTTCTTGGAGCTGAGCTCTGCAGGTGCTGTGGAACTTCTTAAACAAGAAGCAACAGAGATGAGGTTTTTAGAAGCAGAGGAAAAAAAAAGAGAATTCATCACAAGAGGAAACAAGAAAAATCTTTTTTTTCTTTTTTTCTGGCTTAGCCACTCTATTATGAAAAAATAATAAATACTGTAAGGAAAAGAAATGGATGACAGGCAAGAGAAGGGCAAAAGGAAGAAAACATACAGAGGTTAAGAAGGACGAAGAGAATGAGAAAAGATAAAGAAAAACACTAAAGTATTTCTGATGCTTTCTGAGAAGTAGATCAGAAAATTATGTCTCAAAACTACTGTAATTTTATCTATTATTATATCTTGAGGGACACTTTGAAAGTATCTTGATGGTTGTCATTAGTATACATAAACAGAAAATACATTTAGAGGATATGAAAATAGCATTGCTTTTGGAGCTTCATTCTAATTACATAACATTATATTCCACTAAAAATTAGAATGATGCTAGTGTGTTTATCTGCTCAAAGATGAATTATGTGTTTTACCTGGTAATATGCAAATGTAGCATTACTGCATATCTTTTCACCAAACTGGCCAATCACTAATTACTAAAATTATTCTCCCATACTGTGGCAGAAAGATTAATGTTGTCAGGAAAGTACAAGGCTCTGAAATGTTGTCAAAACAAAGAATATTGATCTTCTTAAAACACTGCAGTTAGTATATAAATCACCAGAAAATGATTGACATTAATATGTGCCTTTTGTGCAAATGCACTTTATCATGTACCTTTGTGACAGTAATAGCATTTTATTATACTGCATGGCACCTTAACATACTCTACAGGCAATTTTTTCAATTTGAGAGTTTCCATTAAGAAAAAAGAAAAAAAAGTTGTTGAGAAAAAAAGAAAATTAACTGTCTTTATTCAGTTTGATTTAATACCTTGTCAGTTTGGTGCATTTTTTTACGATTCTCTGTATAAATAAAAAGTTGAAAAGAGCTATTCTAATGGTAATTTGGATCAACCTTACAAACATATGATTCCAGGTTTCTAAAAGAGGCCCACTTGAGGGGGCTTTAAAACTGAACAAAAAGAGCCCTAGGGCTCTACAACTCACATTTAACCTACTTACATGAAAAAGGAACTGCTTTGGTTAAGAATAAACTTCCACAAGCTCAGGTTCAAACCAAACATGCCAGCATATTAGTGAGGAAATGAAACAGCAAATAGTAACTCCTTTCATACTTGTAAAAGAATACTGTATTTATTTAAACGCTTTGGCAGAAATTCTCATTTTAATTAAATTGCATTTACTGAAATAACATTTTTATAATTAAGAAAAAATAACCAATTCCTTTTAAAGACTTATGAAAATCACAGCAATCTAAAATATATGGAGAAAACATATAATTGTGAGAATAAATCTGTCTGACTAACTTGGGACACGAGTCGGGAAAAAACCTATAGCATCTTTTGTGCTCGGCAAGCCTAAGCAATGCTGCCACAGTAACCCAAATAAATTAACTTCTGTCTGTTGGGAAATCATCACAACCAGCACACAATTTTAAAACGTTGTTGTTTTCAATGCATTTTTTCCCTCTGAATGAAGATACTTGCTGTCATCATAGACTGCTTTTTCTTTATGTCCATCTGTCGTTAAAATATTGAAATATCCTTAGAAATGATGATTTCATGCCTCTATGCTGTTGAAAGGAATCAAGAGAAAGATGGGGAAGACATTTTCTTGGAAGACCCCTACCACTCACCAGTGCATCCAAGAAATCAGAGTGGCCAAGGAGGCATTCACTTTGTATAGCCATGAGGTCAGAGACAAGGAAACAGTTTCACTGCGAACACAAGGGTGAGGACATACATTTAAAATAATAAAAGCTGCCAAAAACAAAAGAGAACAAAAAGGTAATTATACCTCTGTGAAATGGTCATGATCATTCAAACCACGTGCTGGCAAGTTTCCTTAGTTTAAAATCCATGCCTACATTCCTGAGGTCTTCATCATGGGGATAATATGTATCAGATCAGTTTTAGGCATGTGTCATTGATTAGATTTAATACTTATTAAGAACACTTTTGAAAGAGAAAAAATGACGCAGTCTACAGTAACACTTTCTGTTGTACATGTTCACCATCTAACTGCTTATCACTTCAATCTTATCCTTCACCAGGTCATTTAAATATACGTTTATTTGGAAACAATAGTGCAGCTGCTGCTTGTTTGCACTGTTTCTAGAGTTACTCTGCAATTTAACTAGTTCACTGCTTGGAGAAAGGAAGGGGCAAGCACAGCAGAACTCTTTGCAGATGCACAGAAGTGAATGCCTTCCTCCATTTCAGCTGTAAAGGCCTGTCCCATTACTGAAAATTCTTTGTTTTGATAGCTGGAAATTTATACACTGGCAGTTGTTATCCATTTGCTCTTATACCAACCTCTGACTTTGAAGTAGTTCTTTTCCTTCCCTAGTGCTTTCCTGCCTTAGATATTTACAAAGAGAAATAATCTCACTTCTCATTCTTCATCTGCTTCAGTATAGATCTGGTAGCACCTCAGTCACCTTCTGTGTAGGCTGCACTGCCTTCCTAGCAAATACCCAGCACAGCAAGTGCCCCTGGTGCTCTCTCTCAAGACCAAGCCAACAGGATTTTTTTTTTCAATCAGTCCTTTCAGAACTCTATTGCCTCGCCTGAGGATTATTTAGCTCTTTTAAGAGTTTTTTACACATCAGTGTCTGTCATTTCCATATTCACACGCCTGTTTCCAACTACTCTACATCATTTGTCTTGACTGAATATAATGTTTTCAGCTCAGGTACTGAGATGCTTAAAGACAATTTGTAGATTTGACCTATCTGTACTCTACAGCTGCTATACTTCTTCTTTCCCTGTTCTATTTTTATTCATAAAATTGAATAACCTTGACGGTTTGTCTTACTATCATTTGCAAAGTCTGACGTGTTTTACTTTGGTCATTTTCACCTCCCTGATAAGACTTTAATCCTTAGAGCTTCTCTGCTTAGTCTTATTGCTCTTCTTGAGTTAGCTCTTAACTAAGGGCTGGAGTCCCTCAGGACGTAAAAACTTTTCAGAAGCAGCTTTAGAAATGAAGTTCAATTTTTGCACCTTTCACTGCATAAATAAATAATAAATAAATAAATAAGCCCCAGTTTCCCTAAGTTTACTTCTTCAATTCATTTGACTTCGCCGAGTTTATAAAAGTATTTATTCTGATATCTCTTTTCAAGAGATTGGAAACGACTTTCCTCCTCCTAGCAAAATGGGAAATGAGAAATGCTGCCCACGCATACTTCTCTTATTCAAATATATGCATACTG
>PPHD01012724.1:0-17832 GCA_002909625.1 Bambusicola thoracicus | reverse complement strand
ATCATGTAGACAGACCATATCAACTGCTTTTTTCCCTTTAGCACACTGTTAGTGTTCTGTACTGCATTCCTTCTGTATTGTTTCTTATCTTTTTGGGGGGAAAGTTGCTAAAAGTATCTGCTGAGCACTACAAATTTCACTTGGAAAAAGAAAGTGCTTATTCAGGCTATTCTCTTGTATCTTAATCAATTTTCATAAGAATTGAGGTGAGAATTCCCATGTTGATATTTACGGGTTTTGGCTGCTGATCCCTCATACTGTTGTAATAATAGTGAGCCTTAAGTCCACGAAAATTCTTATGCTGCAGAGCAGCTTTATTGTGTAATGACTTCAGTACAGACACCTGAGAGAAGTAACTCTGAAGAATTTGTTTACTCTTCTTACAGAACTGTAAAAATTAATTAATCAACTAACTACAGCCAAGAGAACTCTACTGATTTCTCAAGAGATGGCGAGTGGATCTTGCTAGTTCACAACAGCTGTATTTCCACCTCAGGAAACTTTTTAGCTTAGGTGACAAACAGATGCATACTGCCTAATTTTCATTAAGTTCCTGCTCTGAGATTTATCTCAGCTATATCTCAATATACTTGCAAGCCTGTAAAATGCTGTATACTAACAAGTTTATTTATGCAAAGGGTTTCATTTTTAACTTCTGCCAAATGGTGCTGCTGATCTCTGAACAAATTTTGTTTTTCCTATCTTTGCGGAACTGACTTTATTCTGTAGCCATTGAGTCCATGGGACATCAACCATGGAGCAGGTCAAGTGGCGATGTCTTTCTGGGTGCTCAGTCAGAGGAAGTACTTGAATTGAGTTTCCAATTTTCCAGCCATCTGTTAATGCTTTTTTTTTTCTTGAAGATGTTTATTTGAGTTTGTAGAATGTCTGTTGCTCAACTGCAATGCTATACACATCTAAGCTATCGCCAAGCTGGGTTTCTGAAAAAGGAGTTAAATGACAAATTCAGCACTGCTATAGATCAGTGTAGAAGATGTCTCATCATTAATGTAAACTACAGTTAATATGATAAATATATCAGAAGAAAGTGTATTGGTGAAAAGTGAGTTAAAATATGTACTAAGGTATTGGGAGCTCTCCTACAAGGGAAAAAGGTAGAATTAGGGTTGATGTTGAAAGATTATTGTTTTTTCTTTATTTGAAGACATGATGTTTAAGCTTTGAAGTGAAAAGCTTTGTCCTTTGTGCACAGGGATACTGCCTTAAGTGGGGTATTCTCTGGCATCTGTTGATCACAGTGACAGGGCAGTTTTGACTTGCGTAGATTGTCAGTACTCTCCTGCTCAATAGCTATTGCTGTAATCAGGGTGGAAAGAGTTCCTCTATATGCTGGCACAAATTGAGCTCATTTTTTTCATCTCTGTCTGCTCTTTGCAGAAGAGATTCCTGCACTGGGCTGCAGTTGCAGACCTCCTTCAGAAGCGCATGAGTCTGGCAAGCCAACAGAAAGTGAGAATGTGGGCAAGAATTGCCAGACCATCACAGTCCATTAATTTTACCTTAATTATACTTTGGCTTATGATTAATACAGGTCATTGCTGCCTGGTCACATTGTAGATCATGCTGAATATTGTACAAAGACAAGTACAGCTCCTCTAAGTCATTTTGACTCCTTGGCTTAAACAGTCATTGTTTAAACAGGGTAAAGAAACTGTTTATTTTAAAAATATTTCCAAGAAGTTCTAATCCCCTTTTGGGGTAAATGGAAGTGTTTCTGCTCCGAGATTACTTTTAACGGTAATAAGAAAACAGGTTAAATATAGGAAAGGTAAAAGAAGAGCTGTTCTTCTTTCTCAGCAAGTCAAGGATCAAAATTTCTTTGCATTGGGCTGACCAAGTCTTTAGCCCAAAGGCTAGGCAAAAGCTGCAGAGATTGGTTGATCAGGCTAAAAGTATGTACATGAGAAAGAGGTATGCAGAAGACACTGGACTAGGAGTACTTAGATGCAGCCTAGCTTCTGCAAAACTTGCATTTCTTCAAGGGGAGCTTTACTAGATAAGAAGGGGGAAGTCATTAGTTTAGGGTAGATTGTTTATTTGCCATACAGGTCACGTGCTTGGTTCTGAGGAGTTTTGAACATTGTGCTATTCATTTCCCTGGAGACTGCCCCAGACATGCCGCTTTTCTGGTCTGCAGCACCTGCCAGTTATGGTTACGCTTAGTGTAACCAGCTAGCAAGAACTTACCAGCACATCTTTCTTTCTGTCCTATTAGCAATTCAGATGTTTCATTTCTCTGTTTCATGCCATGCAGTATAGCTTTGATAGGATGGTCCTGTACCCATTCTCATGGACAAGGAAGAGCTACTCAGGAGTGCCTTGAGGGGTTGTTGCTGCAGGACAGCAACCTTAACATCATCATGCTGACTGCCAAGCAGTTTGCCAAGTGCACACCTTGTGTCCTAGTGTCTTTGGGGGATCTGATGTGCCTGGAGGTCCATGACTATGAAACACAGCAATTCTGGAACTACCTTGGGTAGTCTGTCCTGCAAGGGAAGAGGTAAAAAGCTGTGGCCTACAGTCTCTACATACCTTGTTTCTATTCATCGTTCATAGTCTTTTGGAAAAAAAAAAAAAAAAAATCCTGTAGTTTGAAACTTAAAATTTTTCTTGGAAAGTTGGAAATGTATGTGTGAACCCACAGGTTCAATTCTCTCCCACCTCATCTACCGTGTAGCCTGAGTGATAACTGTAAGCTATGTGCATGGACTTCTCTTTCAAATCTAAGTCTATTCTCATGACTTTTCCTGGTAAATTGAACATAACAGATTTGTTTGACAGTAGATGATTCAGTCTGGCCTCTGTTTTGCCAGAAAGCAAACCTAACTTGAACAAAAGTAATTCAGATTGAACTAAAAAAAATAAAATAAAACAACTGACCTCACAGTTTTATTTAAAAACCAGAAGATTAATACTTAAGAGTAACTTATGTGTTTATACAGTGAACAGTGCAGGAGGATTAAAAGTTGAGTCACTTCAAGACATAAAGCAAGTTAAATTATTTACAGGTAAATCCACTGCAGAAACCATTTAAGACAAAACCTTTTATGTGTAGTCTTGATGAAGGTTCTTTTCTTGGGAGTAGTTGGTTTACTGCCACTTTCTTTCTGGGGTAACGAATAAGGCAATAAATGTGTGTATACTAATACAGTTCTGCAACTGCTGCTCTTACTCCAGGACTGCAGGGGTCTGGCAGTAACTTTCACAAAGGTTGAATGCTGCTCGTCTGTTTTAATTATATGGCATAGATGCAGTATGTTTTTGGAAGCTCAGAGTACCTCTCAACTTCACATACTGTTCCATGAGAGGCTTCTTGCTCACAGGATCATATTATAGCCTTCCTGCAGTGATGAACAAGTGAGAGTAAAAGCTCTTTTTGCTGTGAATCTTACATAATTATTTATAAAATGTTGGAATGAATCAAGGCGGGCTTGTCTGGGCATATATACATGCTTGCAGGTTAATATGGGTATAGGAGCTACACTGCCTTAATTTTTATATAAGGCTTCCACTAGCCCCTGCAAGAGTAGGAAAATAACATTCATTAATTGGTCAATAATAGCTTTCTGCAAATGACAACAAACTTTTGCAGCTATATCTAATTTGGTAGTGCTTGAGTTGGACCACAGAAGCTTTTCCACTCTCTCATGTACATATATTCTTCATTGCCTTGATATCTTAGAGAATTTTGTTCTTGTGGGGAAGTAAACAAAAATGTTCCGTCTCTGCTATTTTAAGCAAGAAGTGGAAACTTTCATAGGTGAAACAAAGAGTTGAAATGTAAACTGAAACAGCTTTCAAGTTGAAGTTCAATTTTGGGGTTATAAACTCATTTTGTAAGACTTTACTGAATCTTTATTGCTTCTTTTGAACGTGAGTATGATTGCAAAACACTGTAAGCATTTTGCTGATGTAATATGGTGGAGTGAATGCTGGCTTGAGAAGACTGATCAACATAAAAAAATTCACTCTTTAATTCAAAGTCTCTGCTGACTTCTGTGAGGACAACCAACTAACAAGAATAGCATTTTTCTAAAAATTGTGGCTTCCTGCTTTTTGCTTTTTTTTTGTCTATTTTTCCCCTCATATTTCCTTCACCTGCTTGTTAGTGCATTAGTCTTGAAAAACTTTAGTATTTAATAATCTTTTTTGGCGTTATTAATAATGGGATGTGTTTATAATATTTTCAAAATTTTGCAGGTTGTTGGCTTTTTACCAGCTGTTACTATATAAATTTTATCTTCTGGTGTGCTTCTTATCAACTCCTATTTTTGATTCTTTGATTGATGATAAGGTGCCAGCAACGGCATGTCAAGTTTGATATGCTTCTCTGCCACTGAAATAGTATTAGGAGAACTGTAAAACAATTGCATGAAGCTTGTAATGATCCCAATTTGTCACACTGGATACTGAATATCCTTTCCTAGGGTGTAGATCTGTGAGAAATAAGTTGAACACTGTTGATCATCAGATGCTTAAGTGAGATGAATGACACCAAAATTGTTTCAAATGTGCCTAGTCCTTTCTTGTCAGCTTGCTGGAATTATCTATATGTTTAATCCTTCTTCCGTAGGAGTAAATAGTATTTCATGAATTCACCTCTACAGAAATATCTTTTAATGTTTTATTATCTTTTAATGTTGAGCTGAAATATCTTCTTAGACTTAGTTTAGATTTTACCATGTATGTAACTTAAACGTAGTTCAATTTTTCTATAGCTTGGTCTTTTTCTCTGTAATTCTCATGTTTATTCAGGTTTTATTTTAGTTAATTACTGTTTGCAAAATTGAAAAGTTACATCAGACGAGCTGAAGATGAATTAATTTTGTGAACAGCAGAAGGATTGTTATCTTGAATATCTAGTTTAAATGATATTTATTATTATCAATATAAGCCATTTTGAGTGTGAGGAAGTATGAAGTAATCTGATAAATATACTCAGGGTACAGAATTTGTTTTGCCAAATACTGTTGCATGCTACATTTTAATAATCCAATCTGATACACACCTGATAAATTCTTGATACTATTCTCATTTCAATCAGATGTTTCCTATGAAACATGGCTATGTAGGGGCAGGTTTACATTCTCATAACTAATTCTAGCTTCTAAACTAGGCCTAAATTATGAAATAAAGATTTTTGTGATAATCCAGTGCTATCAGCGTATGTTGGGGAGATGAAATAGTGGCAGGTAGGTGGAATACTGGTGTTATAAATGGACAGGATATGGCTTAAACATAAACCTGTTTGCTGCGGGTGAACGTTTAAAGCCAGGATCATTATCTTGCTCGCTGATGAAGTCACATAGAAAATCTTAAAATCTACACCCATGCTATATGAATATGCAGGAATGATGCAGTTACCTAACATGGAAATTCTACTTGAGCTCAAGGTTAAGGTTCATCCCAAAGAGTGACATCAGATATCTGTTTATAAACAAACACAGAGCTGTTCTTAAAAGTCTTACTCAAAGCTTCCATGTGAATAGTGTTTTCCACCAGCAAGCTTGTGGGGTTTTAGTGCAGAACTGATGCCCATGGCTAGTGATGCCCATAGAGACAACACTATGTGTGCACTTCTTGGTGCTCTTCCAACTGACATACCTACCTAAGGTAAATTGTATTTTTTTCTGTTGCTTTGCCAAATATTTTCTCCGTAAGAACCTAAGAATTTGTCGTACCTTTTTTTTTTTTTTTGCATGATGCAACGTATGTTTTTTATTCTTACTGTAAAGTGTTTAGCATAGTTATGCTTCATCAATATTTGAGTTTATTAAATGTTCTGGAGTGGTTCTGGAGTGCTACTAGAGCGTGTTGCAAAGCATTCAAGCTTTCATATGTCTTAAAGTAGTTCACAAGGGAGTTATTTTCAAGTCAGGGAGGTATTTCCATTCTATTTCTGTATGATATTCTCTTAAGATCAGATAAAACTTGGTTCAGTTAGGTGGCGTCATTTGTTGATACGTATTGGTAAAGTGTCTTCTTTGACATTTGTCAACCCTACATATCTTTTATTTTGCTAATCTATAGTTATACTTGTAGATGTTTTACTACAAGATGCTTTTACTTGATGTGAGTACTATAATCTTTCCTCGTTGTCTGTGACAGACTAATTTTGTTCTGTTAGATGAACATTCCTTTGCCATATGGTAGCCTTCTCACAGGCACACACACGCATCTTCAAATAAATTGTTACTGTATCTTTCTGTTCATTTTCAATTTTTTTCCTTAAGGTACATCAGTTTCAGCACAGTTTATTTCTTAAAAAAATAACGTACTCATTAATACAATGGGAAAAATAAATGAAAGTGGTGAGAAGTAGAATGGAGTAAATTGTAAGAACAGGTATTTCTTAAGTCTTGGAGTGGGGGCAGAGGAATCAGAAAAATAAAATTTTCTTTTTTTAAAAGTTCATGTTTTCAGATATAGATTACTTTCTTGCAAAATAAATTTATGCCTATTTCAGATATTTATGGGATAACTTGGAAAATATTGATTAGAACCTTGGCTTGCAGCTGAGGCTATGATCAACATCCAGAACTACCTCCAAAGATGCTTGTATCAGAAGATAGTAGGCTTTTTTAGTCTATTTGAAACTTCATTGCAATTTAGTGCGTTTGAAAGTATTGCTTTAAAATGACTTCTGACTCCCAAACGAGCTTTAAGGGGAAAAAAATAAAATCAACACGTTGGAAAGCTCTTTTCATATATTGCAGAGAAGGGAAATGAAATATTTGCAGTTTTTGCTTGCTTAATGGTTCCAGTTGTGTTTGCGGTCTAACAAATCTGATCAACTTCCTTGATCTGAAATGCTTTTTTGGGTAAATGAAACATAAATTTTTCTGAATTTTTGTGTAGGAAGAAATAGGAATGCTTACTCAGGAAAAATTGACATGAGCAAGGTTAGTTTAGCTCAGATTGACTTTTTAATCTTTGCCTGAATAATTCTAAGTGGTGAGAATTGCTGCTCTGCCTCCTGTACTTGACTTCTCTCTCTGAAGCATGGCAGTTGTTAGCATGCATGTCCTGGCTTGTCCCGAAATTAAGCTGACCCAAAATAAAAATGTCTGTGTTATTTCATGAAAACTGTCTATTTATCAAAAGTGAAGCTTTTGTTTGTTAACTTTGCTTATGTGAGGGAGCCTGAGAATGTACTTGACACTAGTATTTCTACCACTCTAAAGGGAAAAATGAAGCAGCCTGTGGAAGACTGTGTACCCACAAGTGCTAAGTAGCTTAAGAGCAGAGGGATGAAGATGTGCTCTTTGCAGTGACCAAGTATGGACTGGAAGGAAAATAAAAGAACAATGCAGCTTTGTGGTTGTTAGCTGTTGTCCATAATTGGAAGGAAGAACGTTGTTCTCCTTGCCTCCTTGTCTCTCCCTGGCTCCAGGTGGCCCAGCACCCCTGATGTGATGGGCCAACCTGGTACAGGCATGGGAAGAGGTGTCTGTAAGGTTGGGTAGCCAGCTCAGGCTGTGAGCAGGGCAGGAGGAGGATGTGCAAGGGGAAGAAGCCTGAGGAGTCTGGGACCTGGCTGGACACTTAAGGAAGGATGATGCGAGATCTATCTCTTGTTCAGAGCAGCTCCTTTCCTGGGAGGTGGTGGGAGCATGTGGCTTTGGCAGTCTTTTGGCCCCAAAGGAGGAAGGAAAATATTCTTGCCTACAGGACAAGTGATCCACTGTTTCTAGTGACTCCTGATACATAAACAGTCCTGCAAGCAAGGAATTGAAGTTGGGAACGTGCTCATCGCTTCATTACACTAATAAAGTTATGATGTATATGTTAAATTGATTGAAATGGTCTGCCTTCTCAAATGAAGCTGTTCAAAAAGAAGCCTGTCCATCTCTTCAGGGCTCCAGAAATAAAGATGAAATCATTGACAATCACACTGTCTACAGATTTGTCAAAACAATAAACAACTACAACGCTTTATCAAATGAGTTACACAGGTGAAGCAGGCACTCCATAAAATGGAGGATGGCAGACCTCATCCATGGGGTTGAGGATCATGACCTGAAATGTGTGAAATTTGAAAGGGCCCATGACCAAGTCAGATTCCTCTAGGTGGTGCTGTGGAAGAAAAAGTTAGTGGCATTTTCCATAGTCCATTGTGTGTGTGTGTGTGTATGCATATATATATATATGTATATATAGCAAGGAAGTCAGTCAGTCAAAAACCAATTTCTGTTACTTGTAATTCTTTAAAGAATTGTTACTTGTACTTCTTTAAAAACAAGGGTGGGAGGAAAGGGGGAGGAGAAATGGACTAGAAAGAAAGGCATTAATACTACAAGTTCAGAGAGGTGCCTCTGAACAATAAACTTCAGAGCTCAGTTTGCTAACCATACTGAAGACTGTAAGTGCACATGATCATAGTGCAGAGGCATTTTCAGGATAGCAAGCCAAGAATTAAAGTATTCTTTGCTCTAGCACTGCATACAAATACAAGAAGAAGACTGAGAGCAAGGTTTATCTGTTTTTTTTCTTTTTCTTTTTCTTTTTTTTCCTCCAAGCATTGACAAAGAAAAGTTACCAAAATCAATGAACGTTCAGGTTCTCCAGCTCCAAGTACTCCTTATCAAGCCTCTGTACCCTCCTGGCAGATCTGCTCTGGCAAGCTGTCACAATGATGTTAACTGTCACATGAATTAAATGCAGTGGGGATAAATGGTAGAAATGAGACGGTTTGCGAAGTACAGGAGGTTAGGGGGAGGGGAAGGTCTTTGTGTAAAGATGTAGTACCTTCTACCCTTAAATTGGATTAATTATTTTGTACCTGAAAGAAACATACTTGGCTTTTTTCGGACCATTAATTTGCCTATATGGGAATTATCTGGTGGCCTTACTAACAAGGTATTTTGGTTAAAATATAGTTCAGTCGCATTACATTAGTCCCTGGTGCACATGTTCTTTAAGTAGCTCATGTACTTGTCTGATCACAGACCACTTGCTTTATGATTATGTCCTCATGATGTATGATTGAGTTCATCTTATTGAAAAATTGCTACTATTATTAGAAAATGAAAAACAAACAAAAACCCACGGTTTTCCAGAAGTCTTAGGCTCCGTTTAAGTCTACGTTTTTGGCTTCGTCTCGACTCTATATCTGACAATACTAAAAGTCTTCCTGATGTGTTTTTCAGGAAGGGTGAGACTTAGCATTTGTGTCTCTGCAGTTTGTAAATAGAAACGTTTCTAAAAGGTGATATTTCTTATGTCAAGTATTTGTATGAACCTTTAAGTACTGCTCAGTGGAGGGAATTAATCAGAGCATTTCTTCTAAAGTAATATATTGTGAAAATGAAGTTCTCATTGTTGATTTTGTCATGTTCTTTGGTTTTGTGATAAGGCTCTAATATCAGTTATTTGAACAAAAATTTAGAAAGTGCTGTTGATGCTGGGGAAACCTGAAACTAATAAAAAGCATTTTCCCAACTCTGTGATCTCTTTTCCCTCTGCTTTAAAAAATTCTATAGCTGGAATTTTGCTGTAACACTTGTTTCCTTGACAAATGGTAATACAAAGGAAGAACTAAGTAAGGGTTTAGACTAGACTCTTATTTCAACGACTAAAAGAAAAATTAATGATAGTATGTTAGTTGCCATGTGCTGTTTATTTTGGAGGACTCTGTGGGAATAATTCTTCCACAATACGCCAATAATCAGGAGATGTTTAATTTAAAGTTTCCTTCTGAGTAACTATGATTAACTTCTATGTTAATGCTTAAATAAGAATTCAAAATGTGTAGAGCTTAAATAATTTGTATTCACTTAAAGAAGCTGCATTCAAGGATGATCCCCTGTGCTTTAAGACCACAAAATTATTTTAAAAATTTAATGAGACTTAATTAAAGAAAGCTGGTGTTTCAGGTGCTTCTGATATCACCCCAGTAGTGTGCTATTTGCCTGAAGAATCTTTTAACAGTGTTAGTTATTAGAAATGTGTTTTTTCAATTTCAATTAAGCTTTCAAACTAAAACACTGCTGCCCTCCAATCTCACCCCAAAAACTTTGACTGGGAGCAGCAGAGAGATCTTGATCTGCATCCAGAAATGATGCCTTTTTCCCAGTGTACATACATAGACACTTCTGGGGACTCTCATGCAATAACTGGAAACGATCACTGCTAACATTCATCTGATGGAGGAGATGGCATCCTTTAAGAAGGAAACCTTCCCTGTTTGCCTTCATTAATTCTTGTTCAACATCTTTGAATAGAAGTGTGGCCTCTGGACAATTGAAAAGTAAACATCAAAATGCCACTTACTTCCTCAGTCAGCTTTGTACCCAGTAAATTGATCAAGTAATTTCTCTTTAATATTATGAATCAAAATTATTTCTGGCAGTGTTATTTCAACAGCTGTTTTGAAAATGTTTTTTAGTACAATAAAAATCCTCTTACATTAAAAGAAAGAAGGTAGAGGCTGTTATTTTTTAGCACTAATCACACTGCTGCGTTGTTACTACTCCTCTCTCAGAGTTCTCCTCCCTTGTAGAAGGGGAGAAAGATGTAGGGAAAATAAACCTGTAGTGCCAGTGTGCACTCCACAGTTTGTTCTATTAATATCTACTGCTTTTTTTTCACACCTCTAGGAAACAGTGTTGTATATTTTACTGCGTAGCGGAAGCAGACATCCATAGGATTTAGAAACCTAAACTTGTTTATTTTTCTCTTCTACCTGGTGTACAGTGCATTTCCTGAGATCAGAACCTGTGTGGACAAAGAGTTTACTTTTGCATTATTTTCTGTTTAACAGTTGAATCTCTTCCTGCTGATCATTGTCTTGGGTCTTATGTGCTTTTTCTGTTTGACTGCACTATGAACTCCTTAAAGTTTTTGCATTGTGAAATGTTGAGTAGAGTCTTGCAGTCCCATACTTCTGGACTGTGTTAAGGCAGAACATCAGTATTTCTGATTTCTCTCAAGCACTTTGCACTGCTGTTATCAGAAACAATTCTCAAAGTGAAAGTTTTCACTTGAGTTCTGTGAAAGTGCTTTGAACTGCACAGTGGTTGCAATTCCCAAACATTTGCTTATCCCATGAACAGTTGATTTTGATTTGAACAAAAACAGTTGATTTGTACTTGATTATCTTTGCAAGCCTAAATATTTGTGGCTTCCAAGTCTTCAGGTCAGGGTTTCTGCTCCAACTTCTATCAAGATCTGTGTGTCTCTTTTTGCCCCACTTTTTATTATACATCTGCCATTATTTTCTCACTTATTTTTTAGCCAGTTCAAGAAAAAGAACAAGTTATTTTTGGTCTTGTTGTCAAGCTAAATATCACTTATCTATTCTGATATAATTTCATTAAAAAAAAAAATGACAGCAAAAATAGGCAACTGATTCAATTCATTCCTTCCTTGTTCCCATAAGAACTTCTAGCAAGTGGGCTGGGAGCCTAGAGACGGGGTGCTCTTGTCTCTATTCTGCAAACAGAAGTTGGTCACTCTGGGCTGTTCAGTCCATGCTGACTCAAGCATCTGGTCTCATTTTTAATGTTGATATAATTAGCATTCTGTATATATTCAACTGATGCTACACTCAGTCATTGCAATGAGTGTTTGAAACAGGGTACAAATCTCAGCCATTTATCATACGTTGACCTCAAAACTTTTGGCACAAATGTGCCAAATGCATGTTCAGTAGTATACGCTAATGTCTGACTTCCCTACTAGGGCACAGTTTTGCTTCAGAGATGAGTAAGTAACTCAGGAAGCACAATTTCACACCTGTCACTGCCCTGGGACAGTACAAACACTGTTATAATTAACAGCACAGAAAAGCGGGGACAGAAAAGAGGTCTTAAAATAAATAAAAAATCCTATCTTAGTTGTGAATGCCATCAGTAGTCAATGGTACAGCCATGTTTCCTGTTCCCTTGCAGCTTCTCCGTGACCATAGTGTGCAGAGAGAGTTTTAAAAGTTTGTATGTTCATATCTTCCTGATTCACCATGTAGAAGGAATAGCATGGAATGGGTATTTACTATGATACCTGTAATAGCCTATGCAGCGATCTTGTGCCTGTTTATTACACATTTTTTTTAATTAGGATTATGGGCATGTCTCCTTTTTCCTCATTATGCTATTTATTGTATTAAATATTTCATTGTACTAGAAAGCAGCTGGACATGAGTTAAAAAAATAAACACTTTTTTTTTTTGAAGTGATTTCTGATCACTTAGTGCTTTCTGGCATATGTGATTGAATAAGGACTGCATGATTACTGAAAGGCATGACCTCTAGAGATGATCCCTTCCAACTTCAGTCATTCTGTAATCTTCGTGCAGGTGCCCATTTGTATGTTGTTGAGTTAATAAGGTTTGCTAGAATGCAATTAAGGAAAGAATAACAAATCAGAGTCAGAGTACAGAAATGAGTAGTATAGCGCTCAAAACTAAATAGCTGTGCTATTATATTTTTATAAAAGTTCAGAGAGCTGCTTGATTTTATTTGTAGATTTGAGACTGGTGAAAAGTGGAATTGCAAAACATGAGTAAAACTGCTGTGGCAATGCCTGAACATGATGCTGTCTGAGAATCACAGCCTGAAAAGGCAAAACTCTGTTTTCATTTAGGAAAAAAAATAAGTGCTGTTACAATATTCTAGATTTCGGACTACCATAATAGATTTCTAACATAGCAGGATCATTTAATTTTCACTACAAAACATGCATAGTCTCTAACCCCAAAAAAACAAAACAAAAAAACAAAACAAAACAAAAAAAAACAAACAGAGGCAAAGCAAAGAAAAAAAAGCTTCAGAGGAATCTCCAAAATGCAAACAGTTTTCTTGAAAGGAGCAGTGTGAAGCATGGGGTAGAGAGGCATGCACGCTGGCATAAGCAGTGTTTTCTCTTTGGACAGAGATACGAGATTTGCAGAATGATTTTGCTGCTTAGAAAACTCAGAAAGAACATAATGTACCTAAAAAAAGAAACAGTATACATGTCCTGCAAAATGAAGTGATTTGTTTAATAAACTACTACATCCCCTATTGGAATAATTTCCTTGAACATGATGGAACCTGGGTGTTCCTTATGCATTTGACAAGGAAACATTAATTGTTAGATAGCCAAGGTGAAGTAGTTGAAGGTAAAATCTAATTGAATGTGACCAAAAGTAAAAGATGATGGAAAAGATGTTGCTACTATATCACCTCTGACATATCAAAGTAAATAAAACATAGCAGGAAAATAAAAATAACCAAGAGTATTGCAAAAATTCTAATATGCACCACAGGGGGGGAAAAAAAAAAAGCCTACAACAGAACAGAACATGTACCATGATTGAAGAACATATTTAAAGTTAAAACACCCTCATAGCTACAAATAATATGGCACATCAGTGAAAAGAGGACAATTCTAAAAGCCAGTATTCAGACTTCACAATGAATTTTGGAGAGCAGGGTGGGCAAAGAGAAGGCGGACAGGCAGAAAAAGTAGTAAATATCTTCTCCTTCACTACAGAAGGCAAATGAGAATGCTTTAGGATGGTGTTGTGATCAGGAAGAGGTGCACACAGTCATGTTTATGAGGTCTTGCAGAGCTGATCCCTGCTGTGCTGTTGTACAGAGGTTGCCTGGATGCCACATCCCTCCCCACATGCAGAAACGCATAGGGACCTCTTCCTTCTTTCCCCTGGTTGTTCTTGCTATTGGTTTATGTATTGGTTTTATCAGCTACATCTCGGGGTTATCTTGCTGTTGCTCCTTGTCACCACTTAGAAGTATATAAGATAATAAGCTAGGAATGCATCTACAGAGTCACTAATTCAGTAAATGTTGTTACACAGCTCTAGTGTGAAGCACAGAAACACCAATTTTGTCAGATTGAGATTGTCATCTACTGCAGAGCTGGACAATATTCAGCATTGTCAGACCTTCACAAGCATGCATCCATGTTAGGTGGGTAAAGGTGAAGGGGCAAATGGCAAGTTCTCCCCACCTCTTCAAACATAACCTGTTGAGTATTGGCTATGTTGGATACATACTAAAAATCACTTGTAGAAGTCAACAGAAGTAAGGTATTGACTTCTCTCCGTGCTTTTCAATGAAATTTTACCATAGCTTAGTAGAAAAGTTTAGATGTTCAGCTGTTGGTGACTGGTAGAGGAATCCAAGCTGCTTCTCAGGGAATATGGTTGCAAGTCAGTTTGGATATTGTGCAAGAGAGCAGGTTAGAAAGTAGACCTGCAGGTAGCATCTTAGTACTGATTTAAAAATAGACTGAAGGAACAGGTTGCCCAAGGAGGTTGTGGATACCCAGTCCCTGGAGGCATTCAAGGCCAGGCTGGATTGGCTCTGGACAGCCTGGTCTAGTGGTTGGTGACCCTGCAAATAGCATGGGGGTTGAAATTCAATGACCACTGTGGTCCCTTTCAACCTAGGCCATTCTATGATACACTTAATCCTTTACTGGTAGTGATTACTAATAACATCTACCAGCTAACACCTTCTGGCTGGTAACACTTCATGACTAGAGTGAGGAATTTTTATTTTCTTCTTCATCTTCTGATCTACTTGAGGAGATTGCAAAATAATAATGTTGACTAAACAAATAGTTTGCTGTTTATAAGTCAGATTTTGTTACACTTCCTTTGAAGGACCCAAACATTTGTCTGAAGTACTATGTTACCATAGTTCATCTGAGCAGCACTTTCTTTCTTGAATTTGGAGGAAGTTGAAGGTGTGAACCTGGTTGAAGACTGTCAACTGACATGCAGCAGCTGAAGAAGCTTCAACATAGCAAATATGGATTAGAGATCTTTTGGAATTACTGGCCAGTTATGTCTGACTGTAGATATGTTTTTTATACTCTATCACATAGTGTTTCTTGGGGGGCATATGGATGCTGATCTTGTGTCACAGATTTTGATTAGTTAAAAAATAAAGCTTTGTCTGCTTGATTTAGATAGTTTGGTTTGTTTATGCCTTCCAGGATACTTGTGCTAAGTTTCAGTTTTCAAATCTTTTGCTTTCGTATGGTTTAAAACGTATGTCATTCAACTAAATATAATCTGAAACTATATACAGACAAATGTGCACCAGCATTTCCAAAGGTCTAATTTATATCAGTTTTAATTAATTTTCTTTATGAAAAAGAATTTGACTGTCTTGTATTGCCAGATCTTGTGCATTTGTAGTATGCAAGCAATGGTTGAATAGCTAGAAATATGTGGGTGTGTTTTCTGTGTTACTTTACAATAATGAATTGGAGCTTTCTGTATTCTCCAGGCTTTGCAACTAAAAGAAAAAAAAGCATCCTCAAAAAACTGAAACCATTGATGGCAGCAGCTGTTGAAATGTTGAGAGTAAGACTTGGGTAATAAGGCTATCATTTGATTGAACACCAGAGTATTTACGTATGGGAGAACAGGAAACCTTGATACATACCTTTGTATGAGGGATTCTACAGTAGTGCTAAGCACTTCTTCTGGCCAGCAAGCTATTGCCCAAGGGGCAGCTGATGGGGGTGCGATCCCCACTTTTTAAATTATATGTGAATGCCTGTAGGGTAGTGGGAGGGCTTGGTTTGGTGTAGAGTTTGAAGATCTGCGTGGAGTTATGACACTGGACTTATCCTACAAGTACAACTCAGACACATACAGAATCAAGAGTCTAGGAATTTAAGACAGCTTTCAAAAATCTAAAAGTTACAGGGGCTCAGAGGCTAGTGGGATATTTGAGAGCTGTTCTTTTCAACCTATGTATTTGAATTTCATCCAGTTCACTTCCTGGTCTGGGCCTAACAACCTCATGAATATTTACCCTAAACCATAGGAAAAAAATATTGTTTAAAACCTTGTTTAAATAGGGTATCTCCTATGAAGGCAAGCTCTGATGCAGAGCAGTGTGTCATGACATTTTTATAAGTGTATTTTAGGGTGAGATAGTTGTGCTTAATTCAGTTAAAAAAAAAATAAATCATGATAGGTTGCAGAAGTCTGAGGTAATTGCTGCGTATAACTTGTTAAGGACTTCTGGGGCCTGCGCTGTTTTGCGCCCAGTTTACTTTGTAACTGTAGATATAAAGTTAACTGGGGAGGAGAACAGTAGAATTTATTATAGCAGTTTTATTCTTCAAAAGACTTCTTTTCGTACGTATTCACTGAAAAGACAAGAGACAGAAGAAATGTAGTATTTAGGGTGAATTCAGGTTACATGGTACTCTTAACATTTCCAAAGTATGCAACACATACCCACCTTCTGGAGAAAAAAAAAAATAAAAAAAACTGAATGTCATTCTGTGGAGCACTTCTTAAAATGCTTTTTCATTCTAATTGCAAATGAATCCATCTCACACTTCAAAAATGTAAAAAATGAATAAATAAATAATTTGAAATGAAGTGCCGACACAGAGAATGTGCTTTTTTTGTGAAGCAGATCAATTTTGATAAAGCAGCATTCTCTGGTGTGTAATTGTTCAATTGTAGCTTATTTTCCAACTATCTTTAGTATAAGGTGATTATTTTATCCACTTTTTATTTGTGCATGTTTTAGTTTGTATGGCACGTTTCCATTTCAGCTTGGGAGCTTTATGAACGTTAAGCTTTATAGAGCTCTTTTCTGCAGATATTATCCCTATTACACAGGAAGGTAAGCAAATGCAGAGGAAGGTTAATTGAATTGCCCTGCTGCGGCATGTGAGTATCAGTGCTAGAACTACAATTTGGGAATGATCGTTCCCAAGTCAGTACTTTAATGTAACACAGGAGTCTTTTCTTTAGAATTGTAACCATAGAAAAAAGGGTAGAAAAGACCAATCTAATAAAAATTTTAAGCTCTGAAGTACAGGTTTTCATCCATTAAGGCTGTACTTTTTTTCATTTTATAAGCTATTTCCAATAATAGCCTTCTTTCCTTCATGTCATAACAGGCAAGATGTATGGAAACAACTGTGGTCAGTAGTAATATTGCTGTTCCTTTTAGTGATCAGTCTTTCCCTTTGATCATACATCTTGGTTATACTCTTGTATGTGTTTGAATAAGTGATAAGATATATACTTTTAAGGACCTTTAGAAATCCAGCCTCCTGCTGATGTCTGCTTAAAACAGTTCATGTGACTAACAAAGAAGGTTATCTTGTATTCATAGTGATCACTCTTTGGTATTGACTGTTTAAGAAAATACATTTACTATCACTGTACTTATAAAAGTGATTCCCTGGCACTCTGCTGTACAAGTGATCTCTGTGACACCTATGGATAGCTGACTTATACCAAAGCCATTAGGTGTTTATTAAAGTTTTAACTGTGTTATTATTACACTTTAAATTAGGACTGAAAGCTGAGATCTGGTCGTGAAGTAAATTGCATAATTTCTTGATTTCTTGTATGATTTGGGAAGAAGTACTTAGTTAAAGCCATTACTTTCTTCTTCTGAGTGTTCTGCCCAGTTCAGCAACTCTATTAGACTTGTAACGGAGACAGAGGTGCACAGTGCTGGCATGTGACCCATTTAGTGCCCAAAACCTCAAATCCGGTTTGGTCTTGTTCAACATCTTCATCAGCGACCTTGATGAGGGTATAGTGGCCACCCTCAGCAGGTTTGCTGATGATATGAAGTTGGGAGGATTGGCTGACACGCCTGAAGGCTGTGCTGCCATTCAGCAAGACCTGGAAAGGCTGAAGAGCTGGGCAGTAAGAAACCAGTTGAGGTTTAAAAAAAGCAAGTATAGAGTCTTGCACCTAGGAAGAAGTAATTGCAAGCACCAGTACAGGCTGGGGGAAGACCTGCTGGAGAGGAGCTCTGCAGAGAGGGACCTGGGCATCCTGGTGGACTACAGGTTGGCCATGAGCCAGCAGTG
>PPHD01012723.1:0-17834 GCA_002909625.1 Bambusicola thoracicus | reverse complement strand
CAGAAGGAGCTCCTGCAGCTGAGCAGAGCAGAGCCAGTGGGTACTGGGGTCACTTGTGGTCAGCTCTGCAATCAGAGAAAAAACACTGGGAAGAAGGGATGGCTAACTTTATGGTAAGACATAGAAGATGAAACAAAAGATTCTTCTTCATGTATAGTTGTGAAGGCGCGTGGCTAGAAACTTCTTCAGGGGAGATACAGGTATTTCTGCAGGGTAAGCAAGCCCTATTAGTAGGCGGATGGGGAGAGGAATGCTATTACATCTTACATATTACATATTACACGCAAGAATAAAAGCTGATCTGGGTATCCTGTTGCACAGTATCCCACAGCATCCTGTGCCGGTGCCTGAGTCCAAAGCTGTGTCCTCCAGCAAAGGCAGAAGAGTTCAGCCCTAACTGATGGTTTGCAGATCCAGGCACAGTGTGACAATGTGGCTGTGTGGGCTGAAAGATAAGCACTGAGTGATCTATCTTCACCTCTGCCCCCATGTTTCACTTCTTTCATCTCCCTTTGGCCTTTCAGCAGATAAAACCCACTCTAAAGGCTTCTGCTAAATCCTTCTGTCTCAATACAGAAAGGAGCAGGTACCCCTGGGACAATGCACACCTTCGCAATGCAGTGAAGGTGCCATAGCCTGGTCAGTCTCAGAGGGTACGCCTGGCTGCTGTGGGGTTTGCAGAAAGGGCTGAAATTCTCCCTGCTTTGGGCAAGCTGTTGCTGATCAGTAATGGAAGGAGTGCCAAGTGCGCACGCATTCTACTGCAGAAAAATATCGAGACTGAGATGGTTCAACAAAAAGCTGTTTTCAGTCCTCTGCCCCTTGTTTGGGCAGCGTGACATAGCTGAAGTTCCCAGAGAAACAGATCTAAATAAAATAAAAGAGGTACTGGGTCCTGACAGACTTTGGGGATTTACTCTTGCTGAAACAACTCTTTTTTTTTGGCTGACACTTTTCCATTAAGCATAGAAATTGAGACACTTGGGCTCATTTCACAAAGAACTTTCCTACACCGTGCCTGAACTTAAGCAACATTGCCCCATCTTCAAGCAGATCTTGCCAAATCCAACAGCTTCAGTCCAGAACGTTTCTATTTTGGGGCTCTTTAAATTCATTTGAGCCCATTGCCCAAACCAAAGCCCAGTGAAGCCAATGACAAGTTCCCTTTGACTTCAGTGGGCTTTAAATTGACACCTGCGAAAATGCCCATTCTCACAGACTGCTATTCCAGGCCATCCCAGAGCAGCATGTGCCCGGTGCTGAAATGTTAGAAACCCGGACAACCTCAGTGGAAAAAAACCTCATTTTCACCCACTTAAAGCGTGGCTTAGAAAACCACACACCCTGCATTTCTCTCATGGTGCAACTGCTTCACATTGGGAAAACGTGGCTGTTGCAAAATGAGGGCTGCAGGCCTACAGAGGTCTGGTGTGGGACTGCTACAGTGCGGGATCTCCCCGGCTGCTGTCAGAACATGCACTCCGGACTTCTCCTTCAACACATGGGAATTGTCGCCTGGCACTGCGAACGTTTAAACTTTCAGGAGTGAATTTATGCATTGGCTTTGAGAGGGCTGAGCTTCTCCAGGGTGTTTTCGTCCTCTATTGCACACAATCGTCCCGTTCTCTGAATTTCATCCTTATTTTTTTACTGCTCACCTTCCCTCTCCGCCTCCAGCTCTGCCTCTAGGACCTTTGCCATCCTGTGTCACAAGCGAGGAACAGGTTGACTAACAACATTTTATGAGCCGGTTTTATTTTATAGCCCTCTTTCCCGTGGGAGAGGGCGAAGGAGTTGGCTAACACTCAGATCCCGTTGGGTTGGACTGTCCTCCAACAGTCGTCTTCCAAATTAAAAGCAACGCAGCTCGGTTTTTTCTGAAGCACATTTACCGGGTGCCTTGCAGGGCTCTTTGTGCCCACACTCGCTGATTCATGGCTGCCCTACCAGCACACAAACAGAAATGCAGGATCCCCGACATGGCGTATCTGATTTTCTTGCGGTGTCAGTGGTATTTATCACCGCAGCTCCCACGTGTGGCCAGAAGGCTGCTTTCCTATCAGGTCTGAGGGACAGGTTCTCAGAGCACAGGCATCCTCTATGCTGCTCTCCGTATATTCAGGGGGCTCGTGCTGCTCGTACCACAGGGAGCATTTGTTTGCAGGCATGAGAGCACCTCCCCAGCAGCTCTAATGAGCATGCACACCCATGTGAGAGTGCAGAGAGCCGGGGAACGGCAGCAGCCTTTCCTGGCACATCGCATGGCAGCTTCTTTTATGCTGCACTTAGCCTGCTCCTGCCCCAGAATCAAATCATAACTTGAAATGCCAGTAAGAGTTAATAGCAAAGAGAGAAAATACAAAGCTGTAAGAGAGGGGTTGGAGTCCCTGGGAACGGAGGTGCAGAGTCCTGCCCTCAGCCTTTGTGCTCGCTGCAGAGCAGAAACTCCGCGACGCCTCCCTGATGTAGTGACATGCCCGCGAGTGAGCGTGTGTAATGTGCTGTGAAATCTTTGTGACTCGCTAGGTTATAAAGCTGGTTATAGAAGAATTTAATAAAAAAGGAAACCAGTTTATCTCCTTCCGATAATTTCTCTATGGCTTTAGGGTCTCATTCTGGCTCCCTCCCCGTGCCTGGAGAGGTGATCCTAATATTCCGTGTAAAACGTGCAGATTCCCTAAAGGGAACTTGAGAGAAATTCTCTGCTTCAAATTCAGACCTGACAGTACATATCACATCAGGGGATCCCTTTTATCAGCAGGATATTCAGAAGGGATGAATGATTTACTCACATAATCTCTTAAACCTTTCACTTGCGGAGTCTAAGATAGAATTTATAGCATTTTTATCATTTGGACCTAAAAAAAAAAAAAATCCACAGTAAAATTCCTCTATGAAATCCGAAACCGTACTCACTGATTTGCTAGCTGATGAGATTTCAAAGGAACATCTTCCATGATGGAGGAACAGCAGGCCGCTGCCTCGGCTCTGGTGCGTTCTCATGTTAGAAAGCAGGCAATACCTCCCCAAGGAGACACATTAAATAGATACTTCCTATTTTTGCATTTGAAGACACCAAGGATTTGTATTAACCTCCCATAATTTAAGACTGCACCAAGTCCTGTGTAATTTATTTCTCTAATTTCTGTTTGGCAAACAGACATAAATTTGCGCAAAAACGCTAAACAACTGCTGCTCGCATTTTGGGTTTTAACCTAAGAGATCAGCTTTGTGCCCAGGATGACGAGGAAGGCAATCAATGTGACAACATTTGCTTAATGTTTCTGCCATGTAGCTACAGCAGAAAAATAAACAAAAAAATGGGCTGCAATGTTTTATTTCCCTTCCTTAAATCCTTTTCCCATCTGACGTATTATCCCTTTATCTGATAAAAATATAAGTTGGCCTAATTCCTGTAAAAATAACCACTTCTTTATCTGGTCTTAAGGAGGGGTCAGATGCAGGAAGCAAAGAAGCATGACCAGATCAGTAATAAATACAGTAGAAATATCCGGAAGTACCAGACAGAGGAAATCCACCATTTAGCAGTGATAAGACTCAGGTCGGGTCTGTGTCGTGCCAGATTACCCCCGCAGACCACATCTGTAGTGATGACCTCTCCTTTGCACCAGGTAGTGCTCCTCAGCAGCCACTAAATTACATTTGCTGTTACCCACGTCAGGCCCTCCATGCAATTCAGCAGAACGCACTCTGATTTACAGCGGTGAAGCGATGGCAGAATCTGACCCTGAGGATCAGGCTCTGTAAGGGCGGAGCCTCTGCAGGTATAAGTTACTGTGGCTCAGTTTGCATTTCTAGTGCCAAATTTACTTCTTTCCATTTAGTACATGGCCCAAGGTCATGTCAGGAAAATATTTCACTCTTACAATTATTTCCATGAACTCCCGAGCTCTATACATTTGGCAGCCAATCACACTTCCCATGCCTTGGGAAGCTGGCATTGGTTTTCTGATGCTGAACAAAGATGGACTCACTAAGATTTTCATGACTGTCATTCTCTTCTTCTGCTACCTTTGAGCCCCTGCAATCTGAGCCAGTATTGGAGGAGCCTTCCTGGGTGCTGCCATAGCACTGACAATACCCACAGCTGTGTTTGGTGAGGACCTGAGCTCGATTTCAGCCAGCTGCGCTTTTACCCCTAGCAGAGTGGTGAGCCTGGCAGTGCTTCCCCCGAGGACTCCTTGCTCCTGCAAAGCATGCCCATGCTCACAGGCGGGTCACCACACACTTATATGGCTGCGTGTCAGTGACCTGCTGCCGAGTATGTGCTTATACAGCCTTCAGAGGTGGCTTCATAGTACTGCTGAGGACATTCTGCCTCCCCGCTCTGAGCCAGGTGCCTCTCTGGCTTCAGCTCTGCAAACAAAGGGCTGCTGCAGCCAGCTCCTTTCTTCTGCAGGGAGAAATATGTCAGTGACACATAGCCAACATGCCGGCTGAGGTCGTACAGCCTGACTCCCCTGAAACAATGAATATTTATAGCAGCTAAGAGCCAGAATGCATTTCATGTATTCCAGATTATTCCTTTCATCTATTTCTTGTATTTTCGCACAGCACTCAGGGGGCTGAGTACTCTTTTCATGAAATTCTCTGTTTTCACCATCCTCTTTTTTTTTTTTTTTAACTGCAGAATCATTCATATTTACACATCCTGAGCTCTCATCACAACCTCCCACTAATTTAAGCCATGCCATGTCAGAATTACACAAAGTACATTTACCTGACTCTGATAAACCAAACCAACCAAACGCACAGACACAAAGGGAACATCTCTGAGTCAGATGCTGCCTCACACCCACTGCCGTGTGGGAAGTGTTGCTGCTGAACCCCCACCGCCCACACTGCAGCTATTCAGTACAGTTCCCCATTTATCAGGATATTAAGTTTGACTGCAGGGAAACACAGACATCGTGTATTCTCACTCTGGCATTGGAGAGGAGCTAATAGGGACATAAAACACACCGCAGCCCATCAGCTTGCTCACAGGCATAAGGACAATGCTGAGGCAACTGCAGGTGAAGCAAGGCAGCCTGCGGGCTGAGGGCTTTATGGCACGCGGGCACCTCATCCTCTCCAATTCAGCAAGAGGCTCCCAAATATCTTTGGAAATCTGTGCCTTGGGACACAACGTGCTGAGACACCACCTGAACATGCATACCTGCGCCGGGGCACACTGCTGCAAGGCTCTCAGCACAGCTGGGGCGAGGGCAGGCCAGGATCTGCTCCTGGGGCCAGAGGGCAGAAGCCCTCGCCTCCCAGCAGCGAGGCCTCACCTTCTGCCTGGGGTCTTGAGAACAGGATCCCCTGGTAATCTGGGCTGACGGGAGAACAAGGCTTGCCAAAGGGACAAGATTCGAAACCAACTGCAGCTGCTCCTGGCAGCTGCCAGAGTGCTGGGATTTCCCCTGATTGGCAATGCTGCGTAGCTTGCTATGTCAGGAGAGGCTCCCACATGAATCTGGCCTCAGCAACATTCTAGCTGCTTTTGGATGGCTTATCTCCTAAATTAGGATAGCTGTCATCACACAGAAATGACTCCCAGATTTTATGAGGGTGTTACAGCAGAGGTTGACAGAGAGGTGTTGGGAAACATGATGGTTTTAACAGCGTTTTACAAGTTTCTTACCCTGGGACAGGTTATACATATTCTGTGCTCATTTACAGTAAATAAATTTGTTTTCCCCCACCCATCTCTTTCCTGTGCCATTCCCTTTGAAACTGCACTCATTACTGCATCCCCCAACAGGAGCTGCTTGCACGTCCTCGCAGAGAGAAAACTCAGCTGGAACCTGGCATGGATTTGCTGCTTGGAGCGGGAAACATGGCTGCACAGAGTGCGTTTCACCTCTGCATCATGCTGTCCTGAGGAGTTAGCAAGGAGATCCTTCGACACAGGTGAGCATTCAGGAGATGAAGCCACGCTGCAGGGGCTGCCTGCTGATTTTACAGCGGGAACTGGGGCAAGGGGAATCCCAGCGGTGATTTGTCGTTTGGAAGCAGGAGAAGCAGAGCTGCTGAGCTGCCAGGAATATGATTTCTGGCCGCAGCTGTTTCTCCCATCTCGGTCCTTCCCCCCTCACACCGCAGCCCACGCCTCCTGAGGTGCACCGCACACCGCTCATTTTTCGCACATCATGGGAACGCCTGACTTCACTCTCTCTCTTTCTGTATTTTTAGTGCTTGCCAATTCTCACACCTCAGACAGAAAACATTCAGACCATCCTCTGTTTAGTTTTTGCATTTCCAAATGATTTTTCCCCCTAGCAACGGGACGTACAGTAAGTATTTCAGATGAGATTTCTCGCCTTAACAAAGAAGACCTTGGCTTGGTATGATATATGCCCTAGTTAACGTAAACACTAACATTCATATTCTCGTACAGGCTGCACCGGAGCACTGGTCAACCATTCAGCAAGTAGCCCGTATTTCTTATTTCGATTTATGGCCTTAAGATGGACAGGAGCTAATGTAAATGTCCTGAGCTTTTGTGAGGGATGGTGCAGGGCACATAATGGCTTTGCCGTTGCCTTGCTGAGCAGATGCACAGTTCACTGATCTGTTAAGCACTTCTGAGATCATGCAGTGTGTAAAAAAAATACTACGCACTTGTAAATGTCAAGAGGAGTTACTAGTATTTATAGAAAAGAAACTGTTTTACTATTTCCAGTTCTGTGGAGCACATACGCTGTATACTTTAGGGTTCAGCTCCAGCAGCTCGGTAGTTTCCGCGTGGATCAGATTTTTAAGGTCATAAATAGATGGAGATGACCCCAGCAATCCACCATGGTCCATGAGCAGTTCACAGCCCAAGGAAAGCAACTGACATTTAACGGTGGGAAAGCAAGAAAAGCCAAGCAAGGAAAGGAGTGGGTTTGTAATATGATGAGAGAAGCAAGGCACGCACGTTTCGTCAGCTGCATTTCATGAAGAGCTGGATCGTCCTCTCCTTTGCAAATCACATTGGGGTGTTTGAGTACGCACGGCAGTCCCGAACACCAGACAACCTGCTAGCAGAACTTGCCAAGCTCAGAGCTGAGGCACGCAGGAGAAAGAGGGATCCCATCTGACAGTAACCACACGTTCTGGAAATCATGGCTCCCTAATTTAATTCACCACATGGAAGGCTTTGCATTTTAATTTATCAGTTTCTTTTTAATTGACCAGATTAATTATTTCCACCTTGCCACTTGGCAGGTAGGTCACCGCTCCCTTTCACAGCATTAATGAACTAATTCAGTTTTTCACCTTGTAATTAAAACCGTGAGTTACAGAGATCACGTTTATAAATCGGTTTGGCGCACAATAAAATGTACTCCTTATGAAATAAAATACAACATCATGTATTTCTTGTGCCAAAAGCAATTTCTTTTCTTTGGATTTCTCCAATTGCAAAAACATGATGAGGAAAAAAAAAAAAGGAAAAAAGGAAAAAGCATCCTCAGTGCTATACTTTTCAATCAGCAATAAAAATGGGTAAAATGAAATTACCTTCTGATTCCCAAACACCCTTGTATCTCCCTTAGGGACACCAAACCCAGCTACAAATGTGAAAGCTATGCATATTACCAGTGTTTTATGTTCTAATCAAGGTATCTGGTGATCAGGTCAGAAGGAAGGACTTGCAAGCACAGCGCTGTGATGGCTGGGGACAACACACCACAACTGGCCCATTAGCTTTGTCTGCCTGCTGTAAGAGAGGCTGGAGGAACATCAGGACTTGCTGACTGCAGTCAGCACAGCAGTCACGCTCACTGGGGTCTGCTGCACTGTCAAAAGCTTGGCTTAGTTCTTAAATTGCCCTCTTGCATGCCTGTGCTTAAACACAAGCATTTCTTGCTTTTAAATGCCATTGTCAGTGAACGTCACATAGTAGCACTTGGTTCAAGTAGAAGCTAGACCTCTTCTCTGCTTCTTGTATGAGACCAGATAGAGGAACGCCATGCACTAAATACGCTTCAGGAATAAACAACACTTTGTCTACCTGTAGGTTCTAGTAGATGTGAGACAAAAGCAGAGTCCTTTATAAATGCTTTTCACTGAATCCCTTGCCTTTTTCCAGAGGTCAGAGCAGCTCTCATTGCTCAGGCAGGAAGGATATGAGAAGGTCAGGGGATGCTGGAGAGAATTAAACACAAGAGTAGAAATGCTGGGAAAATAAGCATCCTGGTCACCAGAATTACAGCTGCGTGAGTACAAATGTGGCTGACAGCCCTCTGCCCTTTCTGCCTCGTCTGTCCATCTGAAGCCCAGCTGCTACAAAACATTGTTTTTTGTCTCCATAGATTGCATTTTTTTTTCCCCACAAGGAAAGAATAGGCAAATACTTGAACATATAAAACAGCTTTTGAACTGGTTTTCGCTCCATCTGTGAGACCAAGACAAATTCAGCAAGACTGTGAATAAAAATACAGCAACAGGTATTTCTAATTCCATTTCTCAGTAGAAAGCTTCTAGTAACAGCTAATAACTAAGCCATACTAATCAACTCAGTGACAGAACCCCTAAAGTATGTAATATAACATAGTTTCTGATTTTCTTTTAATGGAACCTACATGTTGCAATCTCCTACTCTGCAGCCATAAAACTTTATAGTGCTCTCTTTTGTCTACTGAGATTTCAGGTGTTTAACCACTGACTTCTACTCAAACAAAGTCTCAAGCAACAATAATGCTATCCATGTGCTGCAGTAAATGAGCGTTCCAGCTTGGCGAGCAGTTTCACTGTTAAACACGCATGCAGACACAGCAGCCCACCTTCTGCTGGTGTAACTTCACTGTGACCTTCACGGCTGTCAGCAGAATTACTTCTGATTTACTTCAGCATGACCAAAGGAAGAGTTTGGCCCCATTTGTGTGCCTTTATGGGGAGAAATCTGGAAGACAGTGCCTGTTTTCATTGAAAGTGCAGCAGTGTTGGTGAAGAAAAGCATACATGCTATGACTGCAGCCAGCTGCGACCTTGCTATGGCACACCATCCTCAAGCTGTTCTTAAAGCCTGGCAAGTCTGCTACCATGTCCGCTGCCTGTGGGACTGAGGTACACTAAAGCACTCATATGAAATGACTTTTCAGTTCAACTCTGACCCAGAGGCACCTCTGGAGAGACAGCAGTGGAGGAGCAGCAGGGGCAGCATGTGGGGATCTGAAACCATTAAAGCTGTTTTGCGTGCTCCCGGCACACCTCTGTCTGAGTGCTGCCTGGTATTACATCGAAGCCTGGAAAGTTTGGTAATAAATACACAGTGTTTCGTTTAAATAAACTCTCCAAGCATAGGAGTAACAAAACTAGGGAGTAACCTAAACTCTTTGCCAGTCCTGACTGGACGTAGCTCTGCTGCACTTACAAGGAATCATGACAAATAACTGTAATTTGTTTTCTGTGCCTTACCTCATTAGAAAAATCAAGGGACCCTTCTAACAATCACAGTCCTATTGGCCATAGGGAACTTCACTCGGTGAAGTCTCTTTCTCTACAATCTGGATCTCCTTTGAGCAGTAATAGAGAGCAATACCCATCATGCTGTTCTGCATTAGTGCAGCTCCTGCTAGCACAGCTCTGCTTCTAGGCCTAACCACGTTCAATAAAGTAATTTGTTCCAGGGTTTTGGAACTTGGTTATAAAAATTTCTTTGCATCTGAAACTTCCAGTTTCAGAGTAACAACACAGAAAGAAGGAAACCAGAGCTACACTGGAATGCCAGTTCTGCAAAGCTCAGAGTTTTGGTCTCTTCTCTCAGTAGTCGATAGGAAAGACTTGAACTCTAGAAAAAGAACTGTCATTTTGATCTTACAACCTCTCTCCCAAGTTTACAGGTTTTCTAATTTCTGTGAGTCGTGCCACCGACATTAAAGACTGGCTTCTCCTTTCCACAGAAAGCCACTGGGTGTTTCAGGTAGAAGCCAGCATTCTCCTTCCAGCATGTTACACTCATATGGTCTGCCTCAGTGTGCCAGTTCTGACTGTTGGCTAAATATCAACAGTGTGCCAAACAGCAGCAAAAAGGAAAGGAACAGCCTAGAATTCTTCCACCTGGGTGTACATGCTCCAAAGTGGCTTTTCATAGTCTGCTGACTGTTTTGATGCCTGTGAAGACCAACCAAAGCCTGCAGAGTGCCAAAAGCTCAATAGACATCAGTAAATCCCTGGCTATTACCTATCTGCCTTCCTGAGACGTAAGGAAAGCTAATCCTAGATAACTACAAAAACCATCCACAGCTTTTCGCTCCAAAGTATTTGCTATTGACACTAGTTATGCACTCCTCAGGTGCCACCACTTTCATCCCTTTCCTGAACTGGGGCCGAATGGAGTCGCCAAGCCTGATGACAAAACAGAAACTCCTAAGCAATAAGGCAGGTTTCTCTGCTTGCCCCAAACATGAATGCACAAGCCTTCGAGCTGCTAGCTATGTGATGGGGACAGCCTCTACCATTGCTTCTTCCCACAAGTGATGTATGTGAATGGAGATGGGACACTGGATGAGGAAAACTTGCATCTCTTGCTCCCAGTAGCCCATATGCCAGGAAAACCTGGAGTCAGAGACAGCTGCCCATGGTCACACGGGGTGGCAACAAGCCTGGTAAGTGCTAGCATGGCATGTTTCCATGGTATCAATTAACTCTGTGAAATCAGGTTTCAAGAATTTAATAAACTGGTGCAAACTGCCCAGTACACAGTGTAGTTTTGATTTACAGAGAGTCACTTTCAGCTGAATGAGAGTATAATCTTGATCTAAAGAAAAACAAAGAAACAAACAAAAAAAACCACCCAACAAACAGCTTCAAGTGTAACACTAATATGAAAGGAGATTTAAAATGCACACCCAGCTCTTCCCTGGATGGTAATCATTTTCAATACAGTAGCAACAAAAATTAGACAACACTGATAGAGAAGGGAAATAAAAACAAAAAGCCAGCACAAGTCACCACTTGCTGTTGTTTTAAGGTCTTCTGAACCCAATTAGACTGCCTGCAAATCTACTGAGAGCCCTTATGCTTTTATTAGTCAGAGCTGTCCTCACAACTGGCTCACTGTGCCCCAATAAAAGAGCAGTATGGTCTGGGCATATCACAGGTAATTAGCAGCAGGATCCCTGAAGACAAGCGTGAAGCTGCCTCTGCCAGCTTGTAGCTTTTCACATGATCTCCTCTCAAAAGACCTTCCAGCTTTCTTCTAACCAATAGTCAGACTGCTGCTCTTAAAGAGGAATAAAGATTTTGGTAAGAAGATTTCACCCTGTTCCTAGATACATCAGACAGTCCCGCATCTTCTCACCCATCTTTTGGCATCATGCAGACACAGAGGGACTGACACAAAACCCAGTCTCCCTGTGCTACTTCAAATCTCACAGGTGGTCCTGGAGCTCAGATGTTTGCATCTTCTACTGTGGTACTGCAGAAGATTCCCTTTTGTTTCCTCCTTGGGGCAGTTTTCTGTATACCAGGTACATGGACCTGCTTCTCTGACTGGGAGCTGGGGTGAAATGGCTGAGGTGGCCGAGGGGGGCTTGGCATCCTTGGAAAGACTCATCCTATCACAGGGCAGCAGGGAAAACAAACTTCAGGGTTAAGCCTTGTAGCTATTAAAAAGTCTTTAAATTCAAAAGTAAGGAAATTAAAATCTTTAAGCTCAGCATGGAAGCTATTTAAGAAACTTTACTGTAATTGTGGAAGCACAAAAAAAAAAAAGAGGTGTGCAAAGGAGGGGGGTATGGGGAGGCAGGAAAGTATGGTGGGAAGACAATAAAAAGCTCATGTGGCAAAATATTGTTCAAACCAAACAGGTGCCTTCCAAAAAAAAAAATAAAAAAGAAAATAAGGAAAAAAAATTGCCCAACCAAAGGCAAATTGAAAGGGAATATGAACTAGGACAAATAAAATGTCAGAACTTGAAAGTTAGGAGGGCTGAGAGTGATTATGAACAGCCAATAACGAAAGACATAAAAACAAGTAACTGGAAATCCTTGTAGCAAATCAGTTGGAATGCCAGGGACTGGAAGGATTTCATAGTAGAGACCCAGCAGAGGTGCTGTGTGATCCCCCAGCATCAGACAGAATTTCAGAGGCACCCACTGCAGCTGCAGACTTACTTGTTATTAAAGCTGAGAAGCTGGCAAAGGGGTGCTTAATGAAACAGCCCGAAAGCTAAAGCAGCAGTACGCAGGTGGAAAAGCACACTGTTTGTAAAGTTGAGCTCAGACAAACAGCTCAGCTTTCCCCTGTGGTGGATAGAGCTGCTGTTGTAAGTATGAGTGCGTTTATTGGCGTGAACTGGAGAGGTGTGAGTGATAACATGGTGGGGAGATGATTCATATTAGCACTCTCTCGATAGCACTTCTCACCAGGAGAGAATAATTGCCATCCAATATTGCATTGGTGGTCCAGAAGGCAGAAGTCTACTTTCAAGAACAAAGCACAGAGTTCTTCAATGGGCCACCCACTGCATCCACTAAAAACGCGTCAGAACATCACTGCAAGCCATGTCTTAACACCACCTACCTTTCTTCTCTCCTACTTTAACAAATAAATACCTGGTCTCAGTACTCAGTCCAAAGAACAAAGCTTATTACATCTTTTGTTTTTTTTCCTTAAGTGTCTACATACATCTTGGCAACTCTTGTTAACTGGTGAATTCGTAACACAGAGAGCTCGGTCGCTGCCCTGATTACTGTGTATGAGGTCTAATGCATCTTCTGTATTGCCCACGTTTATTTGAGAAATAAAGCTATCACTTACCAACAATATTAAAAAAGCAAAACAGATTGGTAGATGAACGAGATCCTGTCAGACACGGGCAGACAGGCATGCTGTATATCCACTGTCACTCTAATTTCAAATAAGGTGAAATGAAGAAAAGGTGAAACAGACACAAAACATTTGGTCTGCATATTTGAGGGAAATAAGGGTTTCTGCATAATAACTTCAGGTCCTCATTCTTGCAGCATTTGGAGTGAGTCCTGGTGGCCACAAGGTGTGATTCAATTTGTTTTAAAATTCGGTTTTGCTACACTGTAAATGCAGTCTCTGCTACAGGTCTCTGTAAAAAGCAAAAGGTGGGGTGGGTAGGCAGGCACGTGGGTACAATTCTTCCCTGGGATGTATAAATACAGGAGGTGGATCCAAAAGCACTAAGTGAGAAAGCCTCTCCATCAGGGAGGGAAACTGCCTTTATGGTTGCATAAATATTTAAGAGTTGTCAACTTGCAACTTCTATTTAGTTTCACAGAACAGGAAGGCCCAAAATGTGTGTTGGTGGAGGGCACGGTCGAATCTGCTTCTGTTGCTGTTTCTGAAACATCTGTGCACCAAAGATTGAAGTCAGCTCTTGCAGGCTGCTGGAGGACTGGATGCAAACAGCATGAGATGTTCTCGGAGGGACAGTCCCTCTACTTTGAAAAGTAGTTTGCCAGAATTACCGCCATGGGTTGGAGGGCCAAAAGGGTGGTGGAAAAGTCATACTTCATTCCCGGGTCACTCCAAATCACAATGCACTGACACCACTGCTCATGCTTCAAGCCATACAAATCTGGGGTGCACTAAGAAGACCGTGGCCAGCAGGTGAAGGGAGGTTATCCTCCCTCTGCTCTAGTGAGGGGACATCTGAAATTCCGCATACAGTTCTGGGCTCCTCAGTTTAAGAAATACGAGAATTTTCTAGAGAAAGTGCAGCAGAGGGCCAGAAAGATGATTGGTGCCTGGAGCTTCTCCCTTATGAGGAAAGGCTGAGAGACCTGGGACTGTTCAGCACGGAGAAAATACTGAGCGGGGAATCTTATCAGTGCTTCACAGCCCTGTCAAAAAGGGGGGTACTAGTAGATGGAAAGTCGGACATAAGCCAGCAATGTGCCCTCACGGCCCAGAAAGCCAAGTGTATCCTGGGCTGCATCAAAAGAAATGTGGCCAGAAAGTCGAAGGAAGTGATCCTGCCCTTCTCCCCTGCACTGGTGAGACCTCATCTGGAGTACTGCATCCAGACGTGGTGTCCTCAGTAGAGGAGAGGCATGGACCTGTTGGAGCACATCCAGGGGAGTATCACAGAAGTGATCCCAGGGATGGAACTCCCTCTCCTAAGACAGACTGAGCTGGGGCTCTTCAGCCTGGAGAAGAGAAGGATCCAGGATGACCTGAGAGCGGCCTTTCAGTATCTAAAGGGGGACTGTAAGAAGGAAGGAGACATACTCTTTAGCAGGGTCTGTTGTGATAGCACAAGGAGAATTGGTTTCAAACTAAAGAAAGGGAGATTTAGGCTGGATATGAGGGATAAGTTTTTACAATAAGGGTGGTGAGGCACCGGCACAGGTAGCCCAGAGAGGAGGTGGATGTCCCATCCGTGGACACTTTCAAAGCCAGGCTGGCTGGGGCTCTAAGCAACCAGATAGAGTTGTAGGTGTCCCTATTCACTGAAGGGGGGTTGGACTAGATGGCCTTTCCTTTAAGGGTCCCTGCCAATTCAAAAGATTCTGTAATTACCTAAAGCATGGGAATCAAGTGGATGGTGCCCAGCAACAAAACAAGGGGAAAAGGGCACAAAATGGAACACAGGAATTTCCATACGAATATGAAGAAAAATTCCTCTACTTCGAGGGTAAGAGACCACTAGAACTGGCTGCCCAGAGAGACTGGGGATCTCTTTCTTTGGAGATATTCAAAACTGCCTGGACACTTTCCTGTGTAACCTACTGCAGAGAACCTGCTTTAGCAGTGGGCCAGGCTAGATGATCTCCAGAGGTCCCTTCCAACCCCTACAGTTCTGTGATACCTGATGTTTCTGTTACATCTAACTCCATATTGCTGTTCCCAAGCCTGGCGTTCTCAGCAGAAATTGCTGCTCAAGATAGACATATTACTGAGGGGAAAATAATGCCTTTATCTATAGACTTCATGAATAACATTAACCATGAGTCCTGCTGATTTGTTGAGCGACACTGTGCTTCCATCAGCTAATCTAATTATGCAAAGCCTTCTGTATTAGAATCGGCCAAATCACAACAATCGCATTTCAAATGCACGCGATGTGTTTATAACTCTCATGAGACATGCTGTCCACTCCATTAAAAATAACAACCTTTGTAGTTATGCATGCTAAAGTATCAGTAATCAAATCTCACGCTTCACGGTATAAGATGATCACTAGAAGTGTCAGAAAGAAATTATTCCCCTAAGAGATGGCACAGCAAAATAATGTTTGTTGCTTTTGAATCATCTCCTGTTGTCAGTAACAATACACTTGTGTTTGATCATCGATCCAACAATTTGTTATGGCAAATTCGATCATCTGATGCGCTACAAATCAATCAGTTCAAGACAACCGAAACACCAATCTGCTTTTCCCACAAAGTCACCAGCCCTAAATTCTGAAGTGGTGAAGAAAGCATGTCTGGCTCCAGAAGAAGTTTGGAAGGATGTACTTAAAGAAGCGACTAAAGCAAAAATGCAACATCTAAAATATCCACAGGTTTGTGGGTATCAAGATTTGGGTCTGTAATTGCTACTTGGAGATGATCTCCTCTGTGTGGTTTAAGGTTTCTGTAACCCTTTTAAGCCATCCAGGATATGCAGAAAACCTTCAAGGGCAACTATGTTGAAGAAAATTGAACCTGTATGCACGAATACATTTCCCTCTGTCCACTGCTTTTATGATGATACCTATGGAAATTAATATAGCAGAACCACTGCTCCCAAACCAAACTAACCCTTTGCAACAAGCTGGAACTGGGGAGGGGGAAGGCTGCTGACCCAGCAGCATATTTCACACCTCACATTACCCTTGTTTGCTCCTCATGGGCTTTTGGTAACTGCAAGAGTATAGAGAGAATCTGTGGTTGATGGGAACCTTCCCAGTACTTGAAAAAAGCAATAACAAAGATGCATGATTTTTGTCACCATAATAGGGATGTTCATTTCTGATGCCATCTGTGCACTAATCCTATTATAATTCTGGTATTTTAGATTTCTCAAAGAAAATTTCTGAGAGAAGAGAGTCAGAGCACTTGTTCGTTGCTGGATCCACCCCAGAGGTTTAGAAATTACCCTCATAAAAGTGTCAGATTTCTTAAAATTTGAACAGATTGCTAATTCCTGGAAGTGTCTTCAGAAGCAGCATTTTATTCCTCTCCCAGCACTTCTTGCTCATGCTGGCCACTATTCAGAATCACCCTGGCACCAGAGCCCTGGCCATGCTGCAGCTTCAAATCACCTGGCACCAGCAGCCTGGAAAGTGTCCTTTGAGATAAATGACCACTGTGCAAAATAGCAGCATAAAACCGGACAATAAAATGGTTTCCTTTAGAGAAATAACTCTTATGCTGGGAAGTGTCACCGTTTCAACCTGTCCCCTCCTGCAGGCTTCCTGCAACCTGTCCGAGCCCCTCTTCCTGTTGAGTTGACCCCTTGCAGTGCATGATGTCTCCATGACCTCAGGGCAAAAGGTGTTTGAGCATCTGTGCTGATGTTCCTCTCCTGCAGGCTCCTGTGCAACGGAGAAGACCTGTGGCTTGGTTTCAGAAGACCACAGAAGGACCGCACAGCCGCCAGGCACCTTGCCATCCCCGAAAAATGCACCCAGCCCTCGGCTCCTATCTCCCTGCCAGCCCCTGCAGCAAGACACAATACTCTTCTCATTTCTAGTTTTGAGCTGTTGGATTGTGGGCAAAAAGTCATCCACTAATGTTCACTAAGCCATCACGCCCATAGTTTCAAATTCTTTGGCTGCAGTGAAAAGAAATATCACAGTTTTGTAATCCAACAAAATGAGCAGATGCCACAAAGATTATAGCACATAAAGAAGCTGTTATGCAGGGGCCTGTTGCATTGGCTCATTTTCACTCTTTTTAAGATTGCAAAAAGACTGAACTTGTACTCAGTAGCAATTTGGAAATCCACAAAAGCCAGCCAGGAACGACAACAAAGACAGGTGCAGCAAGTTCGTCTGTTCTGAAGCACCACTACCCTACCCTCAGTGCTGACTGCTGACGTATTAACTGACTTTGGGCACTTGCAAGCACTCTGCATAGCACCCAGCACATTTTACACACTGCTCTCGAAATCTTTTACAATAGGAGACAATGAATAACATCCTCTTTCGGCAGGAACAGCCAACAAAAGCCAGATCTTCCACATTTAACTCCTAGTGCAGGTATAGATTCAGATCAGTAATCATTCCTGGGAGCTGTGAGCGCTCTGGGCTTCCGAACACACAGCCCCTTCAGGTACCTCCGTGGCTATTTCGTGATTTCCAGGCTGCAGCCCTACTTCACGGGCACAGCCATTGCCAACCCAGGCTGGCACAGTACTCAGGGCTCCCAGCTCAAGGTGGGGTGTACGGGGCTTACTGTACTGCAATGTCTGTCTGTCAGCCCACCCATGCTGCCCAGAGCTAGCATTATGGTGTTTATACAAAATACCTTTTGATTAACGGTTAGAGAAATGGAAACTTTAACATACATTGTTCTCCATAGAAAATCATTAGTCTGTCAGGCCTACGCTACATCTGGCTGGGAAGGGGGGGACAAGGATTTATTCCTCCTGCTACACTCCATCCCCTCCACATTTCACAGTCTGATCCATCTCTCACTTCACCTATAACACTCTCTGCCAACTCCAAGAAGTCACCGAAATGCAGTTGCCACATCCAACCCTGCCAGGACATCAGGAAGCACTGGGACAGAGGCGGGCTGCGTATGTGTGGGCAGACAGAGCTCCCTGCATGCAAAGGACCAGAGAGAGCATCACCAGGTCCCACACTGACCCACAGCAGCAGATCAGCTCCCAAGAGACTGTTATACCCAGAAGATGATGACTAGAGGTCTTCTCAACAA
>PPHD01012722.1:5639-17835 GCA_002909625.1 Bambusicola thoracicus | reverse complement strand
AGGGCATAGCACAGTTCCATGCTGCAGTCACCCAGTGTCCCTAGAATGTGTTGCAGTCCCATGGTGGTATCACAGTGTCCCAGCATGTGGCACAGCCCTATGATGGTTTGGTGTATTGTCCAGGGTATGGCACAGCCTATAGTTCAGTCACATGGGGTCTCAAGTAATGACACAACCCCATCCTGGGGTGACTCAAGGTCCCCAGAGCATGGCCCACCTTCATAGTGTTGTCACTGCATCCCCAGAAAAAGGCACATTCCCATGTTAGGGTGATACAAGGTCCCCAGGGCATGGCACAGCCCCATGGTGGGATGACATAGAGCCCCAGGTCATGGTACAGACCCATGGCAGGATGACACAAGGTCTACAGGACATAGCACAGCGCCATGCTAAGATCACACAGCGTCCCCAGCACATGGCACAGCTCCATGGTTGGCTATCACAGTGTCCCAGAACACAGCACAGCTCCATGGCTGGGTTGCACGGTGTCCCAGGTCACCGTACAGCCCCACGGCGATGACATGGCATCCCATTAGATGGCATCATGATGGGATGGCATAATGTCCCAGGGCATGGCACAGCTTATGGCAGTATCACAGTGTCCCCAAGGCATGGCACAGCCACCCAGCCTGACTTCGCCAGCTTTCCTTGACCCAAAGCTTAGGGACCAGCGTCCCCTCCCCATGCCAATCCAAGACCTGGAGGTGACAGCACCCACCAAGCAGGATGGGCTGCACCCCCCCAGCAGTAACCCGCACCCTGGGGTGCTCCTGCAGGGCGATGCCTTCATTGCAAAGCAGCCTTAAGGCATCGGCGCTCACAAATCTGTTTCCCCGTAGCCGTTTTCCCTTGGAAAAACACATTTCAATTTGCACCGTAGATTTTCAACAACAGTTTCTCTCCGCATTTTCTGGGGATTTTCATGGGAAACAATTTTTGACCAGCCAAAATATTTCACTTATTTGGTTTCCAAAAATCTCCGGCTCTTTCAATTGCTTGATAAAAACCCTGACAAATGTAATCAGTCACAGTCGTTCCCTGAAGAAATGGTTTTGTTTGGCCAAAAAAGAAGAAAAAAAAAAAAAACCACCAAAAATACAGAGAAAAGAACAAATATTCATAGCAGAAGACACTTTGCTTCCTCCCCACCCGGATCGGAGGGGGCTGTGCTTGGATGTGGGTTGTCCTGCTGGGGTACAATGGGATGCACAAGGATGCGCAAAGGTATGTAAAGATCTACAAGGATGCACAGAGATGTGCAAGGTTACACAGTGATGCACAAGGATGCACAAGGGTGTGTGAGGACGTGTCAGGGTGTGCACAAGAGTATGCGTAAAGATGCTCAAGGACGTGCAAGGATGCACAAGCATTTGCAGTGCTGTGCAAGGGTACGTGAGGGCATGCGAAGATGAGCAAGAATGCACAAGCTATGCAAGGATGTACAAGGATATGCATGGATGCATGAGGATGTACAAAGATGCAAAGGTGCATGAGGATGGCCATGAATGTGCAAAGCTGTGCAAGGTTACACGAGGATGCTCAAGGGTGTGCAAGGGTGTGCCTCCAGCCCATGGCAGCAAGGAGCAAGGCAGAGCGCAGCAGTGCTCCCAGCACCCCAAAGAGGCAGTGTCCCACTGTGGGATGGCCTGCAGCTCTGGGACCTGGTGTGGCTGCCATGCACTCATCATGGCCAGGGGATGTTCAGGTCTGCGCCAGGACTTAAAATAACCTCCCTTGGAACCTTGGGGAAAAAGGAGGTGATTTCAGTGACAGCTCTGCCTAAACGTCTCTCCCCATGCACAGCCTTGGCACGGTTGCTCCTGCTCAGGATTTCACACTGCCAGGAGGGTTTGCTAAGGACATCGTCCATGCTTTTTGCCTCACCCCTCCCCAGACACGGCCTCAGCTCAGGAGCAGCAGCCACAGCTCCCTCTTTCTCCATGGCTCCAGGAAGAGGTGGGAGATGGAGGCCCAGATGCTGCTGGTGCAGCACCCACACCCCAGGATACTCCGCTCCCTCCTCCCAGCAGCCGTCTGCCTTCCTCCCACTCTGCATTACTCACCGGAGCTGCTCTGGGCTCCAGATGGGCTGGAGCTGCTTCACCTCCATTGAGGTTTTTGGGGAGCAGAAGCACAGAGCAGTCCTCCCATGGGATCACCACTACTGTACCTCTGTGCAGGGTTGCAGGCCTAAAAGTAGGTCCCATTTTTCTTGCTCACATGCAAGCTTCCTCTTCCTCCTCAAATGTCCTATAAGGTCTCTTCCAACCCAAATCACATATGTCTCCTTTTCCCCAACCGACCAACAGGACCTCCTTACCAACCCGTAGCCATTGGGGTGAGCACAGTCCCATCCAGGAGGGGCAGCACCACAGCTCCTCTCCATGGGATGCTGAGCTTGGATGTGACCATACCAGCACTCCTCCAAACCTGGAATCCCACAGGGGTATGCACTGGGGTGTTTGTAGCCTCCATGAGGTGAGAGCTGGGGTTGTCCCCAGCCTGGCACTCACGACACATCCAATCACTGTGCCATATTCTCATCGTGGCTGCCACCTCCCCAGTCCGGGTCCCTCCATCCCCATTCCCATAACCGTGTGCACTGGTGCTCCCCAGATGGTGGGTGGGTGGTAATCTTGGCGGCATGGTGGTGGAAACTTGATGAATGGGCTGTAGAATTTGGTGAGATAATTAAAGAACCTGACTCTCACTATGTACCTGATAACAAATGAGGTGTCTCTTTCCCTTCTCTGTTTTGCGCGGCGAATTGTATTTCTGAAGATTAATGGATTTACCATTTCTGTCTCAACAATGCTTCCACTCCCCCCTCCTCTCTGTCACTGCATGGATCACCCCCTGACTCTGTCCCCAAGGATTTGGTGTTGGATCCAAGGCTGGGAGCTGGAGATACAAAGAGGTGGTGGGGTGGAGGCTGAAGAATAGCAGTTCAGAGGGATTCTCTGCATTTATGGCACAGCTTTTGCCTTGCAGACCACCAGATATGCCACCCAGATATGGCACAGCCGTAGGTATGGAGGATGCTCTGAGGGCTGTGGGTCAGTGGGTGTGCTGTGGTGGTGATGGGTTGATGGTTGGACTTGATGATCTTGGAGATTGTTTCCAACCTTTGCAATTCTACGATTCTATTATTCTAAGCCTGTGTGCCCTTGGATCATACCCAGGAGACAACAGTACCCACCCAAACGCATGGTCAGACCAAGGGGAAATGCCACCAAGGGAAATGCTGGATGAGCACATAGAGCCATGAGCACAGGTGGTGGGACCCCATCCACATGGTCACCAGCACTGCAGTGGCATTAGCTTGCTGTGCTCCCCAGGACACAGCTGCCTCCTCTGAGCCGTGCAGTGCTGACCCAAGCCATCCAAGCATCTCCGAAATGTGCTTATATATTACAGAGACATTTAAATTAGGTACCTGTGCAAATCAGCAGGTCATTAATCACCCACTCGTTTAATTGGTTTTCCTGCCAAATTGGTTACAGATAAATAATTAAAGTTAAAAAGTGGGTTTGGAGGTATTCTGCTGGAAAGCTGGGTCAGGAGCTGGAAGGGAAGTCTGGCAACTGCCGGGCTGGCACAGCCCATCACATGGAAGCCACTGGGAGTACCCAACTGGGAGGGTCCCTGCCACACCAGTAGGATCCCCCCTCTCTGCTGTCCCCAGAGATGGGGAGGGAATGGGGCAGCTGCCAGCACAGGGCACACTCCGGAGTGGGGGGATGCAGGCAGGGCAGCAAGCAGCTCGTCGCTGTGCACGGCAAGTGTGGGTTTTTCAGTGCACTTGGCTGCTAATCATGCATAATAATCGCATTTGCAGAACACAAATGTCACTTGGCTGAGTGCTTTAATTTACTGCCCTGTAAACACACCCTGGGGACCACTGGGCCCATAAAACATTGAGGAGGGCCCTCGTTTCTCGGATGTCATCCGCCACGGGCCCTCTTTGTGGAGCATCATTCACATGGAGCATCAGTGAGGGAAGCGTCTCCATGTCCCCATCCAGTCCCATGACCTTGGTGCAGCTTTTCCTCGGGCAAAGAGCCCCAGGAAGGAGCANGGAGCAGAACCCGGCTGCTGCAGCATCTCAGCACTGCTCCATCCTTAAGGTATGTGTTCTGTGCTGTCTGCACCATGACAAGCCTCAAAGATGCTCTGAGGTGCCAGGGAGTTCTGATGTAGGAACAGAGCTGTGCTCAAGGCCATGCTGGTTGCAGGGGTCAACATTGTCTTCATTCAATCCGAGGCTCTGACCAGCCCTTTCCAGCATCACAGGGGCTTCCNGAACCCGGCTGCTGCAGCATCTCAGCACTGCTCCATCCTTAAGGTATGTGTTCTGTGCTGTCTGCACCATGACAAGCCTCAAAGATGCTCTGAGGTGCCAGGGAGTTCTGATGTAGGAACAGAGCTGTGCTCAAGGCCATGCTGGTTGCAGGGGTCAACATTGTCTTCGTTCAATCCGAGGCTCTGACCAGCCCTTTCCAGCATCACAGAGGACTTCTAGCACTTATTCAGGACAGAACATTCCCTTCCCAGAACTTTTCTTTCACCTGAGGAGAGCTGGGTGTTGCAGCAACCTTGGGCACCACAGCCACTGGTGATTTAGTGGGAAACCAACAGAGGGGTGAAAAGGGGCAGGCCAGCTTCAGAGGCTCTGACGTCATGAGGACAAACCCTAATGAACTGTGGGACCCATGACCCATCTTTCAGTCCCAATCCCTCAGGATTTCAGGCTCTGTGCTTGCTGCTCCCCATTCCTGCTCCCCACCTCACCACTCTCAGCATCCTTCATCACTTTCTGATTGCCTCAGCCACTTTCTCTTGTTGTTCTCGTTAACAGCAGGTCTCAATAAGTAGTTCACTAACTCAGCCATTTGAGGATCATCATTAATTTAATATCCTTCCTCATTTATTAATGGGCCTACTTTGTCTTGGCTCTCCAGTATTTCCTTTTCCCCTTGATATGTTTGTTAAAGCCCTTCCTATTCCCCTCAGCTGCATGGCTACCACTAATGTTTGCTTTTCCTGCTGCCTTTCACATTTCTCTCCAACCTTAAATGACTTGGCATTCAGTGCAGGACTTTGTTCGCTCTGTGCTGTGGAGCGTCCTTGGGAGACACACGGGTCCCTGCTCACAGCATCCTCCTCCATCAGCTCCTACTGCCCAATCCTTGGGGTGGGAGCAGCCACAAAGTTCTGTCTGGAGCTGTGGAACTGGTGGGAGCCCAGAGTGCATCTGAAAGGGATGCTCGGCCTCGCTGCGCTGTTGCTAGGGTGATGGGAAGCAGAGGCCTGGAGATGTGTCTGTTTACATAAGGAATGTTGATTAATGAATGTACAGATGAGATAATGAAGCAGAGGCTGGGAAGCACCAGGGTTATCTCTTCATCACAAGGTAATTTCCCTATCCTGACCCCATGTCCTGACTAAGACAGCCTGCAGCAGTGTCGAGACCCATATCCATGGGATAAGATATCCTGGGGACAGCTGGGACACACATTTTGGTGACACAGAGGTGAGTCTGTGAGATCTTCCAAAGGCACCTGACACAGTCCTGGGCACCCTGCTCTGGGTGGCCCTGCTGGGGCAGGGGTTGGACCAGATAGACCCAAGGTTGCCTCCAGCCTCAGCCACTCTGTGACTCTGAGTCTGCAGTAGACCATCACCCATCACCCACGTGTCATCACTGGTCCACCAAGCTTTTGGCCAAGGAACAACTTGGGTGAACAGGGAAGGCTTGGGGCACCATGAAGAGGAGCAGAGGGAGGGCTCGGAGCACAGCCCCAGTAGCCAGAGTTTAGACAGACCCATCCTGTGTCGCCTGTGTCCCCATGCAGGCTAAGGATTTGTGTTCCCAGGGACCCCCACTCCCATTCACGTACCTGTGTGCCAATGGGATGCTGGGGACGATGGAGACCCCCATGGCACTGCTGTCCTGGGGCACCTTCATGTGAGGAAGCCGGCAGTGTGGAGCTGGGGTTTGGCCCTGTCCATGGTGCCTGTGCCGCTGGCTGTGTCTCACGGTAACACACGATGCTCCTTCTTGTGTTACCTCACAGCACTCCCTCTCTCAGTACCCCATATTCTCCATCTGTCATTACCCCACAGTGCAGCACCCACCCTGTAGTACTCCATGCTCACCTCTATCCCATGGTACCCCATATTCTTCATCTCTTGGTACCCCACACTCTCCATCCCATGCCACTCCACATTCTCCATCCATAGTACCCTATTTTCTCCATTCCACAGTACCTCGTATTCCACTCTCCTTGGCACCCCATGTTCTTGATCTCCTGTCACACCACTTGGTCCATTCCATAGCAGCCCACATTCTCCACCCCACAGTACACCATGTTGCCCATCCCATGGCATCTCCTGTTTTCCATCCCATGGCACCCAACATTCTCCCTTCCACGGCACCGTATTCCACAACCCACAGTACCCTATGTTCTGTATCCTTCCCATCAGGAAATTCTCCATTTCCCGACACCCTGTGTTATCCATCCCACAGTACACCATGTTGTCCATCCCATGGTACCCCACATTCAACATCCCTTGCCACCCCATGTGCTCTATCCCACAGTACCCTATGTTCCCCATCCATAGTACCCTACGTTCTCCATTTCACAGTACTCCATATCCCCTACTCCTTGGCACACCATGTTCTCTTGGCAAGCATGTTCTCTACCCCATGGCACCCCACATTCTCATCCCATGATACCTCACCATGCCCTATGCTGCATTACCATGTCCTGTACTCCCACCTGACACCCCATATCCAAACCATGACCTCCTCCCAGAGGATCCTTCCTCACCAGCACCCACCAGAAGCTTAACCCTCCAGCGGGGTCTGTGACCACCTCCTGTGCCCCCTTCATAAATATGTAGAAACAAAAGCAGTGCTCTCTGCCGAGCCCACTGACTCTCAGCAGTGACCTTTCTGAAACAATATGCGCTGCGTTGCCATGGTGAAGCAGCAATTATGGGGGAAATGCTCCCTGGCAGCCCCGCACCGACACACGATGGGAGTGTGGCCCAGAGCACCTAAACACCTCAGAACAGCTCCATCCTCTGCTGCTGGAAAGCATTCCTTTAGAAGGCATCAAAGGGAAGTGAGGTTGGGTATGGGGGCAGTGGTTTGCATACATACAGACCCTCCACTCCCACCTCAGCCCCACTGTCCCTAAAGAGTATGACATTTCCCATGTGCCACTGTGCAGAATCATGGAGCACTCCCATCAGCTATTTATTTCACCTTGTTTTGGAGGTGGGTGAATTCTCTTTGCAGCCATGCGGAGCTTTATTGCCGCTGAGCCGCAAATGGAGGAGTTTCTCTCCTCCCGGGTGCTGGAGGGCTGCAGTTAGGGGCCTGACACTGTGCAGGATGCTTTGCTCCCCACAGTAGGCTGGAAACGTTTCTCCAGAATCTGGAGGCTTGGAGTGGAGGAGGGATGCTGCATGGCATGGGGCATGCTCCTTGCTCCAGCACTGCCCCAAAATACAGCCAATGCAAATTGAAAGCATGGGACTCTTCTCCTTGGTTTAACCCAGTGGGATTTGCCAAGCGGGCATTGCTCAGGTGCATGGCTCTGGTGCAGAGATGCTGCAAGGAAAAATGGTGACCACTGGGGGCATGGGCGCAGCCTGGGAGGACTGAGCATTCCCACTGCACCTGCACAAATGAAATGGAATTATTAATTTGCTTTGGCTTCACTCTGTGTGGCATAGCTGGCACAGGCAGTGGGGTATTACAAGGTTTGGGATCCAAGCCTGGTCAGGGGCAGAGGACCACAAATAGTGTCCCCACCAGCAGAGGGATTCTCATCTCCTTCTCTCTTTGGGGGTATTGGTACGATTCAGCCTCTCGGGGCAATGCTTCCGTTGCATTTGCATTGCTCATGCTTGCTGAACACTTCCCAGGCTTTTAGGTGGCTCTGTGACGAGTGACACCAGCAAGGAGCCACCTGGTTCTTACGTCCCTGAGTGCCACAGGGACATATCTACCCCCTTTTGCCGGTGCAATGCAGTGACCCAGGGGGGCGCACAGGGCCATTCCTGGGGGTGTCCCATAACCCCAAACACAGCACAGGTCCTTCACCACATACCGTGGGGTCCTGCTCCCTTCCTTCCCCCCGAACAGGTTTCACTCGCCGGCACAGCTGCCGCCTCCAGATGTTGCGGGGACGCGTGGAGGCGGGCGGGCTGTTCAGCCCACAGCTGCTCCCTGCTTCTCCTGCAATTGCTTTTGCAAATATTGTGCATGCTCAGCTCTTCGGAGCTAATCTCCCTCCTGCAGGCAGGGATGGGGCCGGGTGGGCCGGGACCCCCCGTGGGGTGTGCTCCACGTCGGTTCCCTCCCCGGGGCTGTGCATCCCACCCCGGCAGCGCTTGGAAGCATCAGCACGAGCCATCCGCTCGCTCGCCGCCATCCATCAGCCCCCTGGCAAACGCTGTGTGACACCCCCCCGCTGATTTATCCGAGGCCAACGGAGTCAGGAAAAACAGCTGGTAAATCCTTCCCCGGCAGCCGGCGGGTTATTAATGCGGCCAAGTGTGGAGGCAGCCAGAAATCTGCAGGGCTGTGCTGGTGAGGGGATGCGGAGGGATGCAGAGCTCCATCCTGCCGATCTTGGCAGGATCTGGTGGGTCCCAGGTGCTGCTGCAGCATCCCCAAGGAGAGAGCATTGTGCAGGGGATGGGTGTCCCCCAGGTGGGGACGTGGCTGGGTGCAGGGTGGGACAATGGAGAGGGTGACATCAGTGCTGTGGGTACTGAGTGAGGGCTGCGGAGCCCTGACTATGATATGGAAACCTATAGATGCCATGCTGTGACATGGTGATATTTGGAGCCCAGACCACAGCGTGAGAACACATGGAGTCCAGGCTGTGACATAGAGATGTACAGAACCTGGGCTGTGACGTGGGGACATATCCGTCCCATGTTGTGACACTGTAACATGGGGACACACAGAGCCCAGACCACGACATGGGGGCATGTAGAGTGTGGGCTGTGACATGGAGACACACAGAGCCCATGGTTTGATATGGGGACACATCAATCCCATGCTGAGACATGGGGACCCATAGATGCTATGGTTTGTCATGGGCACATGCCAATCCCATGCTATGATGTGAGGACATACAGAGCCCAGGCTGTGACATGGGGACACATAGAGTCCAGACCATGACATGGGGGCATGTGGAGCCTGGGCTGAGACATGGAGGCACACAGAGCCCATGGTTTGACAGGAGGACACACCAATCCCATGCTGTGATATGGGGACCTATAGATTCCGTGGTTTGACATGGGGACAGATCAGTCCTGTGCTATGACATGGAGACATGCAGAGCCCAGTCCACGACACAGGAAGACACAGAGCCAAGGCTATGACACTGGGACACACCAATCCCATGATGTGGGGACCTGCAGAGCCCATGCTGTGACATGGGGATACAAAGTGCCCCAATCCCTGCAGCCTGTGCCGCCCCTCATACCCCAGTGTCCCACTGCAGGGAGGAGGCACCCCTGGGGACAGATCCTTGTCCCCCTGCTGCCACCCCCTGTGTCCCTGCAATGTTCGTGGGGCGGGGCCTGGGAAGGGGAGGCGTGGGGAGCTGGGAGCCGCGTAGCCAAGCAGGTGCAGCTGCAATCAGCGCTGCTTCCAGCCTCTTCGCTCAGTTCCTCAAGGTTATTTCGAAAATTGAATATTCAATTAATGCACGAGTGGCTTCATGGGGCTCACGGGGCTCTTGTCCCCTGGGCGCAGGCACCCTCGGAACAGCACCTGCTGTGAGGAGGAAGCGCTTCCTCCTCCTCTCCTCCCTTCACCTCACTCATGTGATGGGGTGCATGCAGGCAAGGATGGGAGCCCCAGCCTCCCCCAGCTGCCCGCAGATCCTTCCACAAGGTCACCCAGAGAGATGTCCCCATGGCTGTGACACAGCACATCCCCTGTGGTAGGGCTCCCACCTCGAGCCCTCCACATTCACTACAGGTGTCTGAAATCCTGGGTTGGGGGTAGCTCTGTTCCCCAGTGGCTCTATGCGGAGTGCTGAGCCCCCCAGGACACAGCCTGGCCAGGCAGGTTGTCCCACGTCCCCAGGGCCACCAAGGAGACATCCCAAACCCAGGGCAAGCAGAAGAGCTTCGCTTACTCCCACAAGGCATAGAGATGAAGTTAAAGGACGAGAAAAGCATCCAGCTCCAGTCTGACCCCAACTCCAAGTGCAGTGGCAAGGGGAGATCTCACTGTCCCCACCCCACAGCTGGTATGTGCTTCCCAAATGACATGCCCCATCTGCTGGGACATGAACCCATCCTATGGAGCTGTTACCACTGACCCCACCCTCGTGGCACACTGGTATCCATTGTTTCTCCCATCCCCAAGGGATGGAGCCCTTACACCCTGACCCATCACCATCCCTGTGTCCCCGCACATTGCTGGGCTCACCGAGTGGGCCATGCCCCCAGACGTGGGGACAGCGAGCCTGCCGGGAGTGTAGGCAGCAGATGCTGAGCCGGGATTAACATTCACTGGCAGAAAAAAAAAGAACACATTGAAGCATGGCTCCCCAGGGGCATGTTGCCACTGCTCTGGTTAAGGAGCTCCAGTCAGACTTGTCCCATGCACGCACACCTTGGATGGGCCAGCATCTTGCTTCCAGCTCCTTCCATGTACCCTCGGGGCCACCTCCTCCTGCTGCCATCCCATATGGGGACTGGGTATGAGTGGGCACCACTGGGGGTTGATGACCGTACTGGGGACAGTACTGGGCTTGGTGGCATCCCAGTGGCCAGGCCATCCCCATGGACACGTGCAGTGGCTGGGAGATGAGTGAATGAGTGTCTCGTGTGAGGTTTGGAGGCTGAGGGGGACCTGTGGGGTGTGGGATACAGCTGGTGGATGCTTTGTGCCTATGGGTGCATCTTCCCAAGCCCTCTGCTCCCATGGGTGCACCTTCTAAAGCCCTGTGTACCCTGGGGAGCTGCTGCACCCTGTGCTAACCCTGGGCTGTGGCTGGCACCTCCTGGAGCTGCCAAGGCTTCCTGCATCCCCCTGGGGGTGCATCACATAGCTCTGCCCAGTGCCTGCTCTCAATGGCCATCAAGTGCTACAGAGAGGCAGCCGTGGTGCTGCAATTAGCCAGGTACAGCAGGAAGGCGCTCACAGCCTGACAGCTCTTCTGGAGCTGAATGGGAACCAATTAATCTAATTAAAGTGGCCTCCGGCTCGTTAGCCCTTCCCGGCTCATGGGGCTGCGAAGGTTCCATGTCCTCGCACCATATCTGCCCGGGGGTGGCTGCATCCCGTGGATCTGGGGTGCTCAGGGTGAACAGAGGATGCTAGAGCTTGGAGCCCATGGGATGTGGACCTTGGGGTCCTGGGGGTGTCCGTGGGAGGGGATGCTCCAGGAAGGGCACAGGGCTGAGGTGACAGCAGTGCCACTCGTGCTGGCATATCCTGGCGAGGGCAGCAGCATCCTGCCCGCTAATTAGGAGGCAATGCGAGGAGGAGGTGCAGTGCACAGGTGGCTGTCAGCAGGGCTCTGGCACTCACACCACCTAATTAGATGCCCTGCCAGCCCTTAACGAGGACAAACGAGAGGGCAGGTGGCATGGAGCTGGGCCGTGGCTCCTGCACCCCATCCCATGTGCAGCCCTGGCTTGGTGCCATTGCCCCTCTCCTTCACCCCACAGCAGCAGCCACTCCACAGGGCACCCCTCAGTGTGGCCAATGCCAGTTCCAGCTGCATCCAGCTGCACTGATTTTTAGTCCCTGTGCAGCTCTGCATGTGCATGCGTCCCTTCTTCCTGCGCGCATCCCTTCTTTCTGTGTGCATTCCTGCATCTCTTCTTCCTGTGTGCATTCCCTTCTTCCCATGAGCATCTCTTTTCCCTGTGTGAGTCTGTAGTTCCCATGTACATCCCTTGTCCCTATCTGCATCCTTTCTCCACCTGTGCATCTTCCTCTCCGCATGCACATCCTTTCTCCCCATGTGGATCCTCTTTCCCCCCATATATCCCTTCTCCCTACGTGCATCCTTTGCACGCCCATCCCCTCTCCTCATACACATCACTTCTCCCTGTGCACATCCCTTCTCCTCACATGCAGTCTTCCTCCCTGTGTGCATCCCTTCTCTGCATCCCTTCTACCCTTCTGCATCCCCTTTGCTCATAA
>PPHD01012721.1:5849-17835 GCA_002909625.1 Bambusicola thoracicus | reverse complement strand
GGGGCTTTGAGCAATTTGTTCCTCTTTGTGAAATGCTGGTTGGACTAGGACATCTTTTTACAATGTTATGTAACTAGAAGCAAACCCCACATCATCCATATGTTTTCACGAGTTTTTTACTGAATACCATCAACCCACCAAATCACTAATTCCTCAAGTACTTATTTTGTTCTCAATTAAGAGTTTATGTCCTCACCTCTTGTCATCAATGCAGCTCAAAGAAAAACAATCTTGAGCTACATCCTGCATGTCTACTGTGCATACTTGATATCAGACCTCAGCAGGGCATTTGTAGGGTTGTGCAATGACATGACTGGGGGCTTTGGGGGAGAATACAAAACCATTGTTTTTCACAAAATGATTTATTAGGCATTCGTTACTGCCAAGTTCATTGAAAGCCCATAAATTTGCATACATTTTTGCTGATGTGACCCAATTACGGAATGAATTGAATTCATTAAATTGTAAAACTTGGTTCCCCTTCCAGTAAAGTGCTTATTGTTAGCTGTCTTTTGTATCTCAGGGAGGAAGAGGCTTGCTTCAAGGAAATCTGCAGGCTAAAGCATTGTCTGTTTAGAACCAGACCTTGCCTCTCAGCTCTGTCAATGCCTTTTCCTTCTTTGTAGTCAGACTAGTTGTATTGCTTTCAAGCACTAAGGATAATCCCTATAGTTTTCACAGGCATTGTCAGCTGCTTTGATGCATGATCCACTGTAGCATACAAGTGTGTGCTCATTTCAGTGTGAGAAGTTCCATAGTATTCACCTTATTCTTCATCTTCAAGGTGGTGCTGGGCAATTCACTACCTTTCAGCTCCTTCATGTTGTTCCCAAATCTGCAGGGTATTGTCATCTTTTTTTTTCTTTTAATATGGAATATGTATTTTTTGGTGGTGATAAATTTGAAATTGGCAGAAAGGTGTTGCATTGAAGAGGAATATTCTTTCTTCACAAACGAAGGATAGCTGTAACATTATACAAGATCCAGAAGCTACTTCTCAGAGCAAATTCAATTCTGTGCAAAGTATTACTTTGCACAGCCCTGCTTTTAAAGTAACTTTAGAGCATATGACTTCTGAACTATTTTGGGGGAAGAAGATAAAATGATGTGCTTGATTTTCTTTCATCGTATGTCTTGAGTTGGTGTGTTTTAGGGAAGATGAAAGCAGAAACCCCCCAAATAAGTTTAGTACATAGTAATTGCAAAGATACGGAAGGAGGCCTGGTATACCAAAAACTCATCTGCTGTTTTTTTTTTTTTTTTTTACCATGTCATATATCTGACTGAAGATATTACCATTCAGTATGAACATTCCCTAACTTATATATTATGGTAACTATCTTCCAGCTGGCTGTGCACACTTTGTTAGGGACCTAATATGCAAGATTTCATATGCCAATAGCATTTGCCTAAATCATCTGTTGCTCTGTAGTTTTCTGTCAGATATGCAGAGTGAATCTCATTAACTTTAAATGAAATAATATGAGACATTCATCAATAGAAGTCTCTCCTAAAGTCTGTGCAGTGAGCTGTGAGAGGGAATACTGTCATTTGTATTTCATGCTTTCCCAAGGTAATGTTGCTTTTAAGTGCTATGGATTTCGAATACTGTAAATAGACATTCATGCAGTGATGAAAGATGTATTTATAGAACTTGAAGGTAAATGGACAGGGACAGAATGTGTACATAAATATTTAGTTTTATTTGTTTATTTCCCCATCTGTGTTAAGGTGCAAGTTAAAACAAACTTCTGTATCCTTTTTTTGCACGCATGACAGCAGCATCTCCACTTCCATAACTTCTAATCTCATAAGACAGAAAAATCATTGGCAGATTTGAATGACCACTAATAGCTCCTCTCTGTGCTGATGTAAACATCAAGTGGGAAGAATATCTCCTGATTTAACATTGGTATTTCTAAGCTTTCTTGATGTCTACGTGTAACCTGGATGCAAGTAGCAATCTGGATGCAATCATGAGGGGCAAATATCAGTCCTCCTAACTTGTTATTATGTGAGTTGTTTCAAATCCTTTTATGTCAGTGAGGGAAACCCTAAAGGGGAAGGTCATTTGTTTTAATTAGTGTACAGAAATGATTAGGTCAAGTTTTTTCTGTGTGCTTCTTATCTGTTGTTCCTGTCTAGGCCTTAGCAAGGCAGCTGTTTTTAAGAATTTCAGCATCAATTCCTGCTCATTAGTTGGTCTCTTGACTATAAGTGCCGACAAGAGAGCCAATTAGTTGTGCCTGTGGCCGTGATCTTTTTTTATGGAGGCACCTGTTCAGCACTCAGAATGTCCGGGACCTACCTGCTCATTTCACTCAGGGCCTTGGACAACTAGCAGATGATGATGATGGTAATGATGATTAGCCTTCATTATCCTGCTTCGCACATATGGTGACAATGGAAGGCATGATGATATTCATTACCACTACACTGCTTTCAGAATTTCTTGCTGGTTCAAAAGTGTCCCTCAGGGCTATGAATGCTTTCATTTACTAACCCTAGAAGAAAAAGAGCACAAGACCATGTTACTGCCGTCCATGTCATGAATAAGCCTCAATCCTGCACTGAATGACTGAAGGTGTGAATACTTTGATTGGAGAATGCTTTCATTTTCTCATGCATTTATTCCATTACCATCTGAGGAAAAAAAAAAAAAAGAGTTAATTAGCATTTCAGTCTCGCTGTTTCTGTTCTGGTGGATGCCCATCCCAAGAAAACACCCTGTGAGTAAGGAACTGCTTTTGCATGGGCTACTGAAATTATCCATGACTTTACTGTATTTCAATTACTTTTTACCAGTGACCTAAGATAGGTTCTAATGTGACAACTAAATGTAAGGCAGTCATTCCCACTATATTTCTTTTTATATTAGCCTTAACTCATGCATCAGAATTTCAGTTAGATGTAATTTATGCCTCCCCAGAGAGCTGACTGTACTTTTACTATCTTAGTCTTTTGGCAAAAGCAAAGTCATCGCTTTCCGTGCCTGTGACCCTTCTTACATGCACAGTTGTCTTAAGGCATTCCTTTTTGGCCACTAATGACCAAAATGCCTTTGGATTGTGTTATATTTTCTAAAAGTTAATAAGATAATTTGAAAAGTGTAGTATGAGCAAGTAAAGATTTGCTATTTTCTGATCTTTCTTATCTCTCAATATTTCATACATCTAAAAAGAGAGGAACAGTTTCAAATTGTAGGGGAATATGTTGAATATATATGAACTGCAGGTTTTGCAAATAACCAAAATAAGAGGAAATAGGTAATAAACCATGTGAACTGAATAAGATTTGGATAAGTTTTCATCCCACTTTTTCATCCTTTTTAGATCATGTTATGTCTGCTACACTACACAAACTAATTTCAGGGTTTTTTATCTCACTACCATTAATTGAACTCTGCGAAGACCAGAAAACTAAACAACACTCAGTAGTGACTGAAAATATAGGTTTTGCATAGAGACTGAACAATTTGAAAACAGTAAGGAAAATGAAGAAACTAGCAGTAGATTTTTGTAGACTGTATGTTATTGGGATACTTTGAGGAACGCTGTTCTTCACGGAGAAGTGTATGATCCAGTGTACATGATCTCTCAAATGCTTTGAGATCTTGATTTTTACAACACTTGATAAAGAATGCTTCCAGCAATTCAGTGCCTTTGAAATCCAGTAGGTATGCCAGGCAAGATAAGGGTTCCATGGGTCTCTGTTTCTTCATTGTACATTTAATGTTGCCAGTTTCAGAAACTTTTAGTGCTGACCAGTGTTAGAGATGCTTAATATGTGTTCCTTCAGTTTTCCTTGTTAATTTAGTGTAGTTACATATCTCTATTTTGTTCTTTAGAAAAAACTTAAGGATAACCATAGCATTTTTTGCTTCACCCATCACAAGTAGTTGTACCAAAGCCAGTGCTAGGTAAGCAGAAATGCAGAGAGGAGCTCAGTGAAATTTCCATCTGCCTTTCCTTCTGGGGGAGGTCTCTGCATGGTCACAGAACCACCAAGTTGCTGAAGACATAGCATGCCTGCCATACTGCTGCCTTCCATGAATACAACTTGCCTCAGGGGCAATTTCAGGCTGCCTGTTGGGTGCCTGTACTCTCTCTCAAGCCAAAGTATACAGGAAATTAAGTCATCAAGAACTTTGAGCAGTCAAAAGAGTTTCTGCTTCTGATGCTCTCTTTCCTTTCTTCTTTTTTTTTTTCCTTTTTTATTCTTTCATATTGACAGATTTTGATCTGGAAAGAATTATCAATGTCCCATCTTCATTTTCAAGACCAAAGGATGCAATTCAGCTGTTAGACGATTGTTGCAGACAGTTGTTATGACTAAATCACATGTGCCCTGTCTAATACGTCTAGGATAAACTATTGTTTAGAATTTAGGTTGCTGACTAGCAGAAAATGATGGCTGGATCAAGTCTTGAATTGCAGAGTTTTCCTGGCAGAAGGTAGCATTAAAGATTCATGACTGAGCTTTCCTCTTTTTGGAACATGGAAGAGGGATTGTCTATTAATGTGGCTTGACGTTCCCCATCAGTTGCCATCAATCAACACAGACTATCAGGGGTTAACTCCACTCTTTCATTTGCTCCTTTCATATATAAGTATTCTTTTTTTAATGATATACTAAGATAAATAAGGCATAAGAACTTGCCTGCCGTGGAATGTAAAAGCAGTAGAGAAGAAAAAGCCCTCAAGCAAAAATCTCACTTATTAGAGTTTTTATTTTTTCATTAAATCTTGGCAGCTACTTTAAGAATTAAAATATTACTGGTTTTCAAATTTTACAACTGACTGGCTTGTGAATTTATAAGTATTTGGGGAGGGATGAATAGTTGATTAGCTTGTTCCCTCAATGACACTTTCAAATACGTTCATTATGGTGACCTCTATTTTAAACTTATGGGAATCACTTAAGTGTCAAACAGGCTAAGTGGTGCATTTCATTAATGAAAAATTAATGGAGAAGACCTTGGGCTGGCTTGCAGTACTTGTTTACAATACATATAATTCATTAGAACATCAGTCAAGCAAGGACCTTGCATGGCATTAGTGCTGTTGTAAATGGGACTTTATTCTCTCTTTTCCAGCTAATGAAACTGTGAGGCAAGGAAAAATACACATAAAAGAGATTTAATGAGTCTTTGGAAAAGTGTTAAAATAGGATACATAAGTCATAAATTTCAATTACTAACTCTACTCCAACCACACTTATTAGTTTAAGAAGGAGATACCGACACATAAAAGAATGAAAGCATTTGTGACAGTCAGACCAACTGGCTTCCAGAAACTTGGGACCACTGCATAGAATAAGGGACTGGCCAGAAAGCCTTAATGCTTCTAAGTTGCCTCTGGCACTGAGGTGACACGTAACCTTAAAGCAAGTCATTTCTCCCCAGAAATGGTGCTGTTTCACAAAAAATCACTTTTCGTCAGAAGTTCCTCAAGAGTAGTCTTATGAGAGAATCTCTCTCTGTCCATCTATATAATGAACAGTATTAGTGTTGAGTTAGACTGTAGTGAAGTAGTGAATTAGACTGAAAAATCAAAGACATACTTTCATGCAGTGTGAAAAGCATAGTTTATTATCTCAAAAGGAAAGCTGTACAGTTCAAACATATTCCTCTGCTCAAACCAGACTGCAGCTACCCATAGGATATAGTTCAGAAATGAAACAAATCTTTCCCGTAAAATTATTTTCATCATATAATAAATTAAGAGCCTTTTAAAGACTCTTCCTCCTGAGCACAATGATGCCAAAACAGCATTATTAGCATCTAAACATAGATGCTAATAATGCAGCAAGCCTTAGGTTTATTTTTATTACATAATTCTCCCCATTGTACTATGTTTATCAGACAAGTGACTAGTGCTACACTAGACAGTGAATCTTGAGTTATAAATAATATGGTACAGAACAATTAAGGCATATGGATTTGTAGATGTATTCAGCAGCACAGAAATTTCTGGGAAGTCCAGCCTTGTCCATATGGTTTGGGACAAGCAAATGGTAGCAATAAATTTTCCTTGTAATAATGTCCCAGTATCCAGTCCACACAGCACTATGCTGAACTCACAGCTTCATTTTTTGAGCTTAGAACATTTTTTGAGCTTAGAAACGTTCTACTATGATTCAGACATGCCACAAAATACAAGAACAATTGTGCAAGCGGCTTTGCTTCAATGTCTCTGTCAGTAAAATGAGAATAGTGATATTTATAAAATTGTTGTACCACTTTGTTTATCCTTGACAATGCTTACATCCAGTCACTGAACTCTGTCTCAGATCTCCTTGCATGGTTACAAACATATATTTTTAGAGGAATACTTTCAAGTGCTCTGAGCATGTACCTGTTGTCCAGGTGGTCCTCTAGGCCTGCTGGAGCTCACTGCCTGCCTGTTTTCAAAGTGGTGCAATCTGATCTATCTGCATAAAAGAATAAGTGAGGGATGACTTTGACTTTTCTGGTTTTTCATCAGCAGTGGATTAATAATTTAAAATACTCTACAAGACAAGTGATTTGTTTTTGCTGTGAGATTAAATGGAATCACTTGGAAAACTATCTGGGTTTATTACAATGATAACTTTCATGCATTGATCCAGATCAGTCCTTAACTGTCACAAGTGCTGTTTAATGCTCTCAGATCAGTTTTGGAATGCCAGCTCATAGGATTATTTTGTTTAATAATACTAATAAGCAACAACCAAAATATCCAAATGATGATTATATTAATTGTAAAGGGAAGAGAACAAGCGGAATTACATAATGTGACAAGGCAGAGCTAAGATGATGGTTACAAGGCTTTTTCCTGTATAAACTAGTTGAATTAAAAAGCTATTGCAAGAAGCTGTTTCCTTGCTTTCAACCGGCTTCACAAAATTTGTTCAGGGTGAGCCAATATTTGAAAATGGACCAGCAAGAATTGTGCATGTTGCAAGACTGCAGTTACGCTCTGTTGTGAATAAATGTGTTTAGGTGTGGCTGTACCTGCAAAAGACTATGGTATCTCCTGTTCTGAAACTGAAATCAAAAGGGCAAAAAATGCCATTAATTATGATACCAACTTTCTTCTAGAGCATACCTAAACTGTTCTGATTGCTCATAGTTTTGGCATCGGACCCCTGTTACTTCAACAGACATTAAAGCTAAAAAAAAGTTTATATTTTTTTCTTTTTAAATTCCTTAACAAAGAAATGGAATGTAACTGGACTTAGTTGTAACAAACACTATTTATTTTCCACAGACTAGGGGCTTTTTTATTAAAAAAAAAAAAAAAAAAAAAAAGTTGTCTCTAAGGCTCTATTTCCTATGGCTATTTTCTCCTGTAAGGCTCTTTTTCCTCTTGAAAGCTTGAGATTGTTATATATTGTGAAGAACATCAAGCCTTAGAATACTGTAATATGAAAAACAGTAGGGTACTGTGGCATCATTTTCAGTGTATTTCTAGCTGTAGGTTCTTGTTATTTTTTTGTAACTGTGTGTTTGCTCAGAAGTATTTTTGTTTGCTTGTTTGTTTGTTTTTAGGTATATCCACAAAGTGAACTTTGTAACAAAGCTTGAAATCTTATGATATATTGCTTAATTGTAAGAGGACAGCTGGCTTACGTAAGTGCTTTCCCTTTAGGATCTTCTGCTGCTGCCAAAATAATAGATTAAGGCTCTATGTGCCCTCTCTTGTTCTTGGCAGGTTCCTGCAGAATAGCTCACCAGTACTTACTGCCTTTCTTGCCCATGTTGTTGGTCGTTTGTAAGTGCTTGAAGGTAAAACAAGAACCAAGGCAAATCTATACCAAACACTTCTGATCCTGGGTGGGAAATATTTCCTTGTGACATCCAAGCCTGCAATATTAAAGACCATGGAATACATATGGAAATACTCAAGATCTTCCATTTTCAGTGACTCTAATGTAAGAAAACTAGCTGTATAGAAGAAAAAAAAAGTATATTAAAGGGAAACTACAGGGAAGAAGGATACAGACTCTTTGGCAGAGTCTGTTGTGATGGAACAAGGGGAAATGGTTTCAAGCTTAAAGAGGGTAGATTTAGATTAGATATAAGGAAAAAGTCTTCTACAGTGAGACTGGTGAGGCACAGGTGCAGGTTGTCCAGAGATGTGGTTGATGCCCTGTCCCTGCAGACTTTCAAATTAGGCCCTGGGCCACCTGATCTAGCTATGAATGTCCTTGTTCACTGCAGGGGAGTTGGACTAAAGGACCTCTAAAGGTCCCTTCCAATTCTAAAGATTCTATGATTCAATGATTGATTTTACAGAGTCTGATAGTACTAGGACAAGAGAGAATGGTTTTAAGCTAAAACAGGGAAGATTTAGATAAGAACTTAGAAGGAAATTATTTAATCAGAAGATAGTGAGACCTGCACAAGCTGCCCGGAGAAACTGTGGGTGCCCCATCCAAGAGGTATTCAAGGTCAGATTGGATGGGGCCCTGGTCATCTTGGTCCAGTGCTGGCAACCCTGCCCATGGCAGGGTTAGAACTGGGTGATCTTTAACGTCCCTTTCAACCCAAGCCATTCTATGTTGACGCTATTATTCTATGTAGATGCTGTTGTGTATCCACTTGTTTACCTGTTTAGTTGTTTACTTGTTTTTCACAGATGGAAAGTTCAGATATTTTCTCCAAATGACTTAGTTTGAAATTTTAGAGCTAACAGCTACTATCCTGTCTCTGCAGTATGGCAGTAGAAACTGTTTCTTCAAACTGTCACAGTAAGGTATTTAGAATAACCTGCAAAATAGACGTCTTTGTAAAGATGTTGTTCCTTTCAGGCAAAGGTAGTGTTTACAGAAATGAGAGAATTGTTGATTTTTATCCAGTAATTGTAACTCTTCCAACAAAATACCAAAAAGTGACAATCAGAGTGGAATTTTCTTCACTTGGATGGGTCTACCAGATAGCTGTCAGGCCTTGTGATGAGAAAGACTGTAAGTTATGTGGACTGGGGAAAAAAGCTTTAGAGTTTAAAGGCCATTCAGTTACTGTGAACAATTTTGTCAATATCATACAAAAGGAAAGCCAATAAAACCTAAAAGCTAACAGAATCATTGTTGAAGTAAATTGGAGACATACGTGCATCTCTTTCTGATATGCCTGTTACTTGTTACCACAAAGTTCTGAAAAGAAGCAATATGATCTGAGTTTTAAAAGCTGTATTGTATATAGGTTATTCACCTGGTCTCTGGCTAACTGGCTAGTTCAGTTAATAGCTTATGTCTTATGCTTTTTTTAGGCTCTCTGATTTTTGGCAGACTCTCAAAGTCAATTTAGAATAATCTCATTAATCTCTTAAATCAACACGTGAAGAAGAAAAAATATTTAAGACATTACTGTGATTTATGTTGATCAAAGACTAGTAGATACCTCTTGTATCAAAGACATAGTAATCTGTTAAATCAAATTAACCTCTAAAATTTGTATGCTTTGAATAAGATAATTAAGAAATGTTTCATGGAAACTGGGGGTTCCCAGTTCAACATCTAAGTAAGAAGTTGTCATGTGAATGCAGTGTCAAAGTTCAGAAGACCATTATAAAATACAAGCAGAAAATATTTCAGAGTCTCAGAGACAGGGTCAGAGATCCTTATTTAAGTGAGGTGAACTTCTGTTAAAGTCAACAACATTTTTCACTCATTAAAGATTTAAGAGCCTGCTATTAAAAAAAAAATCTGAAAGAGATTTTCAGCATGAATAAAATAGCTTAGAAGTGTGGGGACAATTTGTCTTTTATCAGCATTCTGATATATTTTGTATTTTTTCCCTAGAATTTTTATTAGATTTAGCTAATATATTAAAAAAAAAAAAGCATACTAAATCATAGAGAACTGTAGGTGGTCTGTGGATGTATTTCTTCTGTATTATTACATTTTGGACTGCTAAGTGAATAATACTTAAGTGGATAGCATTTATTAAATAAAGTAACAGCTATTAATACTAATATTATAAACAGAATGTTATTCTCTTTGTTAAGTAGGAACCGTATGCTATCTAGATCTCTGTCCTGGACAGAAAGACATTTGATGTCTGGTAAATATGCTAGAAATATGCTAGAGGTGAATGAATGTGAATGAGACTGAAAGGTACATTGTGGGTGGAGGACATCTAATGCCATCCACTGCCATTTCAAGTGATTATCAACTGCTTCTTGGAAGTAGCCTTTTGTTGTTGTTTCTTTTCTGGCACTTTTTTTTGTCTTTAATTTTGTTGTAAAAGCTCACTGGTTTTTTTCTGATGATTAGTATCCTTATGCCAGCCCACACATTTCTTCAGATAAGAGAGAGAGCTGATCAGTCAAGGGCAATTTGTGAAAAAGATAAAAGTCAGATTTAATGTTTTCTACAAATAATTGCCCCACTTCATTCTCATGATTCTGCTGTGCTGGTAAACTTCCTTTGTAAATTGCTTTTAGCAAAGGAAGTAAAGGAAGTGACTCTGTAGCTATTTTTGTTCAATGTATTCCACAGATACTCTTCAATATAAAAATACAGAAAAGCACAAAAGAGATTTTTTTTTTAGCTCTTTGTTAAGGAGAAAATCATCTTTTTTTTTTTTTTTTTTTTTTTTTCTCCTGTCCTTCTCTGGTCTCCTGAGATTAAAAGCAAGTCTCACTTTAATTTAAACATGTTTTGATCAGTCAGTTTTGAGAGGATTAACCTTCACTTGCGGAAGATTTCTCCTTGTGATCTCTCTTTCCCTCTTGTGATCTTATAGGAAATATATAAAATAGCTCAAATTTCATATGACGTTTTTCTTCTGAAATGATGAGTTATCATCAGTTATTATTTCCTGTCTGGTGGAGATAGATGCCACACGTTATTTACTGTGTGTAAACAGTAAAACATTTTGTGTACTTTACTGTCTCCTTGCAGTGCAGTTTATTACTCTATTTATTAAAATTAATGTTAGAATTGAAAACAAAGAAATAATTAAGATGTTCATAATTTATTATTTCATGTTCAAATTTATTATTTCATCTATTCTATATCTTGCATAGTATGGTTTAGTTAAGCGGTGGTGCAAATGGGCTAAAAGCAGCAAACATTAAAGCAGTCTTACGATCTTCATTTTGCATTGAATTGTGAAGGACAGCAATGGTGATTTCATGTAAAGAATGGCTCTGCTTTGGGAGCTCTACCTTGTGTCAGTGAGTGACAAGTCTCCTATAAACTGATCAACAGGATACTATTGCTTCAACATTTTTTATGCTCTAGCTCTATTCCTTTTTTAAAGGGTTTCATTTCAACTTTCCTTGCCCAGCTCTGGAATTCAGTATGCTAGATATGGTACATTATGTGTTTGTAGCTAATACCTGAATTTGAATGACTACTTAGAAAATCTAATGCTGTTGGACAAGATTTTCCTATGGCTGAATCACCTTTTACTGCTGTGCAGAATTTCGACAATGCTTCTCCATGAGTTCCGGATGGTCAGTAACACCAGATTTTATGCCATTTGCAGAAGCAGCTGAAGTTGGCAATAGGATACGGGCTAGAGAAGTTCAAACATTTTCTGAATTTCTTGTGATAAAATCTGAGATGCTATGTACTATGATCTTGAACATTTGCCTATAGTATATAATAGTACAATACTATACGTATATGATACATATTAATTTACTAGTTACTTCACTTTATTCTTAGGGGAGGTAATGTACTGATACACTCTTTCTGCCCTGTGGATTCACTGCTCCTGGGGGGAATAGCTGTAAGGGAGAAAGTTCCTATTGACCCCAATAAAAAGATGTGTTTTTTTCAAGTCGCACATCAACTGCTACTTTACATGTGAAGCTTTCATATCTGATGGTTTTCCACATGTTTTCACCTCCAGCAATGCTCACTGTCAGTCAGGAACTCTATTTGTGGAAGTCTCCGGAGGACCTTCAGATGGAAGAGACTTTCAGAATTAGTGAGCTAGAAGAAAAAGTAAAATAGCAGACTTTTGCATGCCTGGACAAAATTTATCTTA
>PPHD01012720.1:3095-14620 GCA_002909625.1 Bambusicola thoracicus | reverse complement strand
TTTTTTTTTTTTCTTTTTTTTTTTTTAATAAGAGTCCTCTTATGCCCTCTACAAGTTCATTTCTGAGCTGTCTTGCTGGTTTCGGTATGATATAACAGTCTGTAAGTGTACTTTGACACCGCTGGAAGGATCATTTGATGTGCTCAAATATAGAATCATCAGAGGAGGACAGAGTCCGCATTCCTTGAAAAAGGGAATACTCAACCTTGTTCTGACCTGCCTGTAGTTTTGGTACAATAGTCCGGTGCACAGATGAAAATTTTCACTGTAAGAAGAGTGCTACTGTACATTTACAAACATTCTCTATAGAGCTCTGGCTTGAGCCACAGGAGATAACCAAAGGAGGACACTCTTGCAGAATTCCTTACATTTTTGACAAACATTGGTAAATGAAGTTGAAAACATTTTGTTCCCACAGAACTCCATTTGGGTGAATGTCTTACTGCAAAGTTCTTTACCGTAGCACAGATATCTTCAGCAGGAAAAATTCAATACATGACAGTAGTTTTCAAATAAAGTCTTCCATCTAGAATATGAAAAACAAACATTTGTTTTAAAAAATTGTATCTGCAATGAATCAAAAAGAGAGGAACTGCCATCTACGGTACTTAATGTTTTAAATATTAAAAAAAAAAAATAATCAAAAAGTCCAAACATCACCATTGTGATTTCATCTGACAGTGGTCAAATTAACTTCATTAAAAATTATACACTTTTCAAATTGTGAATACTGTACTACTTCCCAAAGCTTTAATATATGCTGCACTCATATCACTGCTAGGGCACCAAGAACGTAGGTGGAGCCTCTGTGCATGTGTTTTTACTGATATGCAAACTTAACCGAATAATGCCGAACAGCAATTATTCCCTTCATGGTTGCAGAGCAAAAATCTTCTTGCATGCAGTCGTTTGTACTCCCACCACCAAAGGCATAGCTCATACTTCTTGATTTAGCTGTGTTGTTAAATATACCATGTAATGTAACCATTGTGCACATTTGTAGCTATTTATATAGAACCCAGTATAGGATATTTAATCAGCATCAGTGAAGTATGGCCTCCTTCCCCCATAAATGAGATTAACTGAACAATTACTGTGTTAAAGATGTGAGCATGTCTCTCTCCTCGGTGTTTTTTCCAATCGAGGAGCATATATTTAAGTGAGATATGTATAATGGAGAGAGAACATAAGAAACAGCAAGCTCACCCATCTAGTAACTGTTAATCTATAAAAACTTGAAGAGAACATTCTGTTATAACATATTTTCACCTAATTTACAAATATAAAGCAGATCATTCTTCACTGGGAACATGAACATCTTCTGCTTACAGCAATACAAAGAGAGATTTTTGAACAGTAAACAGACAGGAAAAATTGATACATGCTTATTTTGCTATCCTGTAAGATAGAAAGTGTTTCTCCCTAGTGAGTAAGGCACATTGTGAAGCATATTAATCCTTCATATTGCACAGCTATGAAATATTCCTTATATTTTAGACTATAATCCATCTGGAAATATAAGCACTAACTCCTGACATCTGCATGAACCTCTTCTGGACCAAGTGATTTGCATCAGCATATATGCATAAGACATCAAGAGATTCTTGTTTCTGTTTTGGTTTTCTTAGTTTCATTGCTTACTCCCAATTTTTTAATCTTTTTTTTTTTTTTAATTTGTAATAAGTACACAGATAGCAATTACTTGAGAGGAACCTATATACACGAATGCTGTAATTTTTCAAATGGTTGACTTTTATTAAAACATGGCTTCACTTCAACAGATTTTCTGCTGAGGGAAAGAAAAACTTAACTAGAAAGTACAAGTTGGGAAAATACACCTCCTCTGCACACCCCTTTCCAATTTTTATTGTTTAATTTCTACTGTAACTGCACAGGAGAAACAGGAAATAGACGACTCTCTTCCTGTGTTACAATGATTCTTATCTAGTATACCGCTGGTTTTCATTTTCTACTACTTGTTTTCTTTTCCAAGTTTCTGGGGTATACCCTCTTTTGCAATTTTTCCCCGTATCTTTACATTTTCCTCTTCCCCTTTCCCATTCTTTTTCAATCCAAGATTTTTGTTTGTTTGTTTCCCCAGAGTGGATGATAACTTTCCCACAACTTGGAGTGCTTCCACTCCGAATCATTTCCACATTCTCTACACTTGTTATGGTCTTTGTGTACTGAGGAGAAACAAAAAGAAATTGAGCAAGGCCTTAAAGAATTTTTTATTCTTCTTTGATGCATGAAGTACAAGTAAATTGCTTAGGGGAATTCAGGAGAGCAAGAATGAACCTTTGAAAGTGAGTTTGGTAAAACTGAAGGTCTAAAAAATCATCTTGAAAAATCGTCTCTGCAGCAAGTGCAGAACAGTAGCTAAGGCTACTAATAGCTGTAGTCACACGTAATTCTCCTACACATTCTAAATAAACACAGTAGAAATTTAGAGTACTAAATCTGTCTGGATACCTCTGTAGAATTACTCTGTATATATACCAGCACTCTGGCAATCTTGAATGCATATTTGCTAATGACTGCTATGCATAATTCCCACACCTAAACATTAAGATAAACTACAGTTAATAACATGTATTGTATTTTACTGTATTAAGTCCCCACAAGCCTTTTACATGAAACACTTGTTAAAATGTATTCTCAGTTAAAAATAAAATCACAGAATCATAGAATCATATAATCACAGAATGACCTGGGTTGAAAAGGACCACAATGATCATTGAGTTTCAACCCCTCTGCTATGTGCAGGGTTGCCAACCACTAGACCAGGCTGCCCAGAGCCGCATCCAGCCTCACCTTGAATGCCTCCAGGGATGGGGCATCCACAACCTCCTTGGGCAACCTGTTCCAGTGCATCACCACCCTCTGGGTGAAAAACTTCCTCCTAATATCTAACGTAAACCTCCCCTGTCTCCATTTAAAACCATTTCCCCTTCTCCTGTCACTATCTACCCTCATAAACAGCCGTTCCCCTTCCTGTTTATATACTCCCTTCAAGTACTGGAAGGCCACAAGGAGGTCTCCCCGAAGCCTTCTCTTCTCCCAGCTAAAGAAGCCCCATGCCCTCAACCTTTCCTCATAGGAGAGGTGCTTCATCCCTCTGATCGTTATCTTTATGTCTTGCTTTTCCTTCTATTCCCTTTTTTTCCCCTTCCTTCCTTTTCCTTCTCGTCTTCTCTTCCGAACCATACCTATATGAATGCTTCTGCTTTCCTTAGGAAGCAGTCTTTGGGGAACAAATAGAACTGCTCTACTGGGCCAACCCATTTCTTCATCCCTAGATAGGTTGGGGATTGCACATTGGCTGACAGTCTTCTTGGAGTCCAGAAGGTTCTTGTTGCTGACTAGTTAAGATTTTGTCTAGCTCTTTATAGGACAATCACAATCATCTTTGTCCACGTTAAAATGTCCCACACATCTGCATATATACATTAGTAAGCATCCTTGCTATTCCATAGCCAGCTCTCCCACTATTATCTCTGGCACAGTCAGAGCAGATGAAGAGTAAACACATCACTCTCTTCACCCAGTTCTCAGAACAGAATGATCTTTACTGTAACAGATTAGCAATTTTCTTAGCCCTTAGCAGCATTTCTGTAGGTTCCACCATAGCTCCACTGATAGGTCGGTGTTTTAGTAGTTGAACACTAGCTGGGATTTAACAGGGCTGAGGTTAGATGGGCCAATAACTAATCACGTGTTGATATTCATTCCTTGTTGCAATGAAACTAAGCTCTGTCAAAGGTCAGGTCAGCATTAAGAAGATGTCACCCTCTTGCTTATAAATTAATAGTGGATTATGGTCATATTCTGAAGAAAAGTGAAGTTAGAATTTGTATGTCCAAAGATTTGACAGACTTAAATAATAAATATATTTTTTTAAACCATGGAATGAGATTTGAAGGTTTTTTGTTTTTGTTTTTAACCTGAAAGGTAAACCCCTTAAATTGTTAATGGTGCTATATGTTCTTAAAAATTGCTCACATGTTATTTGTTTACATGGTATTTGACACTATACTGTCCAATAAGCAAAACCTGAGGCCAAAATTTTCAAGTGAGACTACTGATTATAGACACTCAAAGTTTTGTCAGCCAAATTTCTAATTTCAGTACTGTTTGTAAAATAAAATACTCTAGCTCACAGGTTTTGTGAAACTTATTTCTTCAGCAGTTACCATCTAACTCATCCACAAGATAACAGGGAACTTACTAGTGTGCCTTTTATAAGCCAGTTCACCGTGGTCAATGTCAGCCTCCACTGTCTATCACCTCTTCTAAAACAGAAGCTGCAACGACTTGCTGAAATTCAAGCTCTTGAAAATGAATTGAGTTAGGAAAAACAAACAAACAAAAAAACAACGTTATCCAGAGTACTTGGAACCGTTATCCAGAGTACTTGGAACCTTTGGAGATGTTCATTCAAATACCAAATCAATTCAGAAGAATTTGCACATTGTATGCGGATAAACATGATTTCTTCATTGAAAGTATTGTAACAATGGTTGCCATAGTCCAGTGAATTGGTTAATTGATCCCCTAAATTTGGATTATAAAGGTAGAACCTGACTAAGTTTACTGTGCACAGAAAAAGAAAAATAGGAAAGAGATAATAGTCACAACAAAGGAAACTGAGTATGGAGATGGGGAATGGAAATCAGAGCAAGAGAGAAGCACTGAAACAGTTTTCCCAGAGAAGTTCTGGGATCCCTGTCTTTGGAAATTTTCAAAACTGAGGAGTGCAAGTCCCCAAGAAACCCAATCTTTTCTCAGTCTAAAGCAGGTTAGTATAAATGACTTTCTATGACTTTCTAAGGTCCCTTTCAACCACAGTTTTTACTGTTCTGGAGATACAAAACTTATTTATGTTGTACCCTTGTAGACATAATATTTTATACACAGTTCAACAAGGAGCAAAATTTTCTCCTATAAATAGCAGTTTTCAATCCTAGAATATCAATTGTTGTGATATGCCTAAGGATCCACAGTTTTTTGATGGTCTATATCAGAATGAGCTGCACTATCAAAATGATGTGAAAGTAGATACACAAAGTGAATAAAGAGAAGATACAGAAAGATATAAAAAGCACTTGTGCAGATATAATTAAATAGTAAGAGTGGAAGTCAATTGGCTCTCAGATTGATTTTCTAGCAATAAAAATCTAAAAGTTAAGCGGGCAGATAATATGTCTAATAACAAAAATAACAGATATGCAGGATAAAGAAAGCAACTGATATTCTCACTAAGCATAGAATCGCAGAAACACCAAGGTTGGGAAAGACCCATAGAATTGCCCAGTCCAACCATCCACCCATCACCAATAGCTCTCACTAAACCATGTCCCTCAACACAACGTCCAAACATTCCTTGAACACCTCCAGGGGTAAATGCAATGTGGTCTTTCACATTCATTTTTTATTGAATGCATTGACCAGATAGGCTTAGGGAAAAACAGAAATTTTTAATTGGAACGGGTCCTTCTATTAAAATATGCTTCCTTTATTTTTTTCAAATTGCTTCCTTGAAACTGATTTGTACTACAAGACAACCAGCTATTTTGTAATTCTGTGGATTGTTTATCTCCAAGATACGGAAGACCTTGAAACAGTGAATTCAGTTTGTTGGCTTCTCTGTCAAGTAGGTGCTACCATACAGCTAGGGTAGCTGAGGTATAGGAAGGGTAAACTTGACATTTTAGAACTTGAGAGACAAATAGAATGTTGTTTGGTTTCAGAATGTCTGTATTTGTGAAGCAAATGTGGTACAAATGTGTTTCGCTTGGGCTTGGTATTGAAGGATTTTATAGGTAAATAAGTGTTTTTGTTGTGGCCGTACTGAATACTGACTGAATCACAAGGTAGATATTAAATATAAAGAGATAAAAATAAATTTGTGATTGGATAAGTGTACGTTTTTGCATGGGAGTTAAGGATGGTGGAAAATAATATATTTTAGCTTCCAGAATGGAGGTAAACAGTGATGCAGTAAGAGGAAAGCGAGCTCTAATTACATTTTTTTTGAAAGATCTGGTAAGATACAGGTACAGCAAACAACTTTGGTAACCTCCTGGGAAAGCAGACATTGTTTTCTGTTCCATTCAGAAGTAACTAATAACCATTTGGCTTCCTTTCACTGTTACCAAACTGATGTTGCAGAATCTGGCTTTCAGTGATGAGATGATATATTGGAAGCCAGAAATAAGTTTCCACATGGATCTCTTGAACAATCTGAACTCAATTTAACAATTGAAGAGGACAGGGATAAAATATTACCTTCTCTGTGAGATAATCAATAACAAGAGCACCTCTGGGAAACAGATGCTAGTATTACCCTTTGAAGCTATTTCAGTGGTGGAAAATGAACAAGTTCACAGATGCCACCGTACAGAGAACTTGCAAATATAGTAAATAATAATAAAAATAATCCTTGGTTTCTTTCAGGTGAGATATTGTCCTATGTACCTTAGACTTACACCTCTACAACACTGTAAGTGTATATATGATATCCAGTATGAAGACAGGACTGTAGTGGAAAAGTAAGGGTTGAAAATAAAATCCCTGTGAAAAGTAGAGGTATACTATAGAAAGACACAGCAAGAAAAGTTAAATGGAAATGATTGTAATACAAAATTAGTCCATCGATTTCAGATTTCAAAAAGCCTAAAAAGGAATTCCAATGGCTTCCGTGTGCCTAATTCAAAAATTCTAATAAATAAGCAGATAAAGGAGTATGAAGAAGTACTATAGAGCCCTAGGAGTGGTGGTAAGGGACTGTGAAGCACAGGTATTTTTTCATGAATCCTCCTAGACAAAGGGAAGGGATTTGAAAGGGGCAGTCAAATCTGTCAGTCAACAAATAGTTACAGGGCTGGTATTACAGCTAAGGATTTGGTATGAGACACACACTGAGAAATCTGATCCACTATGATGACTTTAAATTCCTTCTTGAAGAAATAGAAGAGTCAATAAGAGAGGTGACCATGAAATGGTGGAGTTTGAGATCATTAGGGCAGTGGTATGAAGGCACAGCTTCTTGTTACCCTAGTTTCAGTGAGAGCATATATTGGCTTCTTTGGGGATCTACGTTGTAGACTGCTGTGAGATACAGTCCTGAAGAAGGACCCAAGAAAGCTGATAAATATTTAATAGTCTCCTTCTCCAAGCACAACAGTGATTCATTCCAACAAAGAGAAAGGTATTCTAAACCAATAGGAGCCATGCTGGGATGAAAAAGAAGCTCTTGAACAAAATCAAAACAAAAGAAAGCCTATATAGGGTAGAAGCAAGGACAGGTTGCCTGGGAGGAATACAGCCAGGGATCAAGTTTGGAAAGTTAAAACCTTTATAGAATTAAATCTGGCCAGAGGATGCCAAAGGAATAAGAAAGGCTTCTGTAAGAAGGTCTCAGAGAACAGAGGAAAGGTAGACCCTCTCTGGAAGGAAACAGGAGACCTGGTTATCCAGGACATGGAGGCTGAGGTACTCGGTGACTTTCTTGTGTCAGTTTTCACCAGCAAGTTCTCTAGCCACATCAATCAAGCTGCAGAAGGCAAAAGCAGGGACTGAGAGATGAAGACTTGCCAGCTGTACAAGATCAAGTTCATAAACTCATAGTTTTAAAGAATCATTTGAGTTGGAAGGGACCCTTAAAGGTCATCGAGTCCAACTCCCCTACAGTGAACAGGGATGTCTACAGATAGATCAGGTCACTCAGAGCCTGGTCCAGCCTGATCTTGAATGTCTCCTGGGATGAGCAATCCACGATATCTCTGGACAACTTGTTCCAGTGCCTCACCACCCTTACTGTAAAAAACTTTCTCACATCCAATCTAAATCTCACCTCTTTTAGTTTGAAGCAAGGGGAAATCCCTTGTCTCATCACAACAGACCCTGCTGAAGTCTGTTCCCTTCCTTTTTATAGTCCTTGTTCACATACTGAAAGGCTACTATCAGGTCCCTTCAGAGCCTTCTCTTATCCAGGCTGAACATCCCTTGGATCATTTTTATGGTCCTCCTCTGGATGTGCTCCAACAGATCCATGTCTCTACACATTGGATGCAGATGAGGTCTCACCAGCACAGAACGGAGGGGCAGGATTACCTCCCTCAACCTGTTGACCATGCTTCTTTCGAAGCAGCCCAGGATACCGTTGGCTTTATGGGCTGCAAGGGTCTATTGCTGGCTCGTGTCCACCTTGTCATCCATCAGTACCACCAAGTCTTTTCTGTCTATTCTTTCATCCTCCAGGTTGTATTAATAGTGAGGTTTGCAGTGATCCAGGTGTAAGACCACGCACTTGGATTTGTTGAACCTCATGGCATTTACCTGGGCCCACTTTTCAGCACCATCTAAGGAACATGAATGAGCAAAAGCCCGTGGAACCTGATGAAAGATGCATCTGAAGACAATGAGAAAACAGGCAGATAAAGTTGCTAAGCCACTATGCATCATATTTGAGAAGTTGTGTCAGTTTCATGAAATTCCCAGTGACAGGAACAAGGGAAGTGTAACCATCATTTTCAAAACAGGAAAAATGCAGAATTGGATAACAGAAGGCCAGTCAGTGTGAACTCTCTGCCCTCCAAGATTATAAACAAGTTCCTCCCAAAAACTTTGGTAAAACACAGAGAAAACAGAGACATTGGTGACAGTCAAGATAGCTTCACTAAATAGAAATCTTGCCTAACATATTTGGTGGCTTTTACAATGGTGTTACAGCACAAGTGGAAAAGAGAAGATCAACTGATGTCATCTACCTGGGCTTCTGAAAAGCATTTAACACTGTCCCAGACAATATCCTTGTCTCTAAAATGGAGAGACATGGATTTAAACGACGGACCACTCGATGGATAAGGAATTGACTGGATGGTTGCACTTTAAAATTTGCTGTCAGTGTCTTGAAATCCAGGTGAAGATCAGCAATGAATGGTGTTCAAAACAAGTTGGTACTATGACTGGCACTAGTTAATACTAGTTGGTGTTGGTGACACGGACAGTGGTATTGAGTGCACCCTTAGCAAGTTTGCAGACAGCACCATGCTATGTAGTACGATTGACTCAATGGGGTGAAATGACGTAATCCAGAGGAATGCTGACAGGCTTAAAGGTGGGGCCATGTGAACCTCATGAAGTTCAACAGGACCAGATGCAAAGGTCCTGCATTTGGGTTGTGGCAATCCCAAGAATTGGCAGAGGCTGTACTGAGTGCAGTCTTGTGGAGAAGTACTTGGGCATGTTGGCTAATGAAAAACTTGAGTAGGAGGCAAACTGAATACCCACCTAACAGCATTTGACTTGATGCTAGACTGAACATGAGCCAGCAGTGTGCTCAGGTGGCCAAGAAGGCCAATGGCATCCTCGCTTGCATCAGAAATAGTGTGGCCAGCAGGAACAGGGAAGTAATTGTCCCTCTGTACTCAGCATCAGTGAGGCCGCACCTCAAGTACTGTGTACAGTTTTGGGCCCCTCGCTGTAAAAAAGACATCGAGGCCCTGGAGTGTGTCCAGAGAAGGGCAGCAAAGCTGGTGAGGGATCTGGAGCACAGGCCGTATGAGGAGCGGCTGAAGGAGCTGTGATTGTTCAGTCTGGAGAAGAGGAGGCTCAGGGGAGACCTTACTGCTCTCTCTGACTACCTGAAGGGAGGTGGTAGTGAGCTGGGGGTCGGCCTCTTCTCTTGTGTAACTAGTGATAGGACTAGAGGGGATGGCTTCAAGCTGCGCCAGGGGAGGTTCAGGCTAGACGTTAGGAAATACTACTTCTCTGAAAGAGTGGTCAGGCACTGGAATGGGCTGCCCAGGGAGGTGATGGAGTCACTGACCCTGGAGGTGTTCAAGGAACATTTGGATGTTGCATTGAGACATGGTTTAGCAAGAACCGTTGTTAATGGGTGAATGGTTGGACTGGATGATCCCGTGGGTCTTTTCCAACCTTAGTGATTCTATGTTTCTATGACTTGAGAAGTGGATAGCCATGATGTCCTGTAGCTCCTCTTTTCTAATTCAAAGTAGGTCTGTATCTATATTAGCAATTTCATCTGCAGAAATGGGTGTCAGTGACATGAATTTGCCTTGCATATGTGCTTGTGATTTGCAGTCAGACTGCTGAAGATATTTCTTTCCTGGTGGAACCTAGTCATACGAAAGATCATGCACGTGCACAAGCTTGGGGGCAGCAACTGATGCAAAAGTTCACTGCTGCTCATGCAGTCCTAGAACTGTAGCAGCACTTCATACTGTGGTCCTTCTCTTTATACCATAGCAATCAGTGATGAGAACACACTTCAGAACTGCTAGCCTTTGAAATCTGTTTACACCTGAGGTTGAAATTCATCCCTCTGAGATTTGGGTTTCAGCTGGGGCTTGTCAGTCAAACCTGGTAGATGAGGCTTCACTTGATGGAGGCTCTTGAACAGGTCCAGAAGAGGCTGAGGGAGAGTTCTAACCAGGTGGTCAGTGAATGGTATCAGGTATATGGCTTTGCCATACTTTTTTTTATCTGTATAATTGATACTTAATTTATTAATTTTTTTTTTTCCTGTCAGATGTTACTTGATCATGATAATAATACGCAATGTTTTGCTTCTTTTTAAAAATACTAAGTCACTATCGGTATGCATAAAAATCATATTTGGTACTGTATCAACCAGTATTTTTTGTGGGAACAACAGACACCTACCTTAGAACGTCTACTTACCCTAGACCTTTCTATTATGCTTATGTGGGTAGATGAGTTTTAAAATACATTTTTCTGATAGTCTGTAGCTGTGTATTATATTCAAGTTTAAAGATACTTCTGCCTTTCAACAAATGCTGCAAATTCTTTTAAGTGGTGGTCATTAAAGAGAGTGCCACTTCCTCTCTATTTAATCTGGAGCCGAAAGAGCCAACTTTATTGTGAGCAAAGTTTATTCCTTTTTCAATTTAAGTAATTTATTTTCTACTCTATGCTGGCAAAGTTCAATTTAAATTACTGTGTGAACTCTTGGTGGGGTGCTTTTATTTGAATGAGCAAGCATTTGGCCATGGCAAGTGATCTTCTGGCAATCAGGAACAACAGCACCTAGGGGCATCTTTGAAAACTGCACTTTGTCTTTGTATACTATGAAGAGTTTTCAAAGTTTTATTTTTCTTAAATATTTTTCCTTGCCACAATAGAAAGAGCTGCTTTCTTCTTTGATTTTCATTCCTTTCTTCTATCACTGTGTGTAAGGAATGAAATTAACAAGAGTGTAGAAAAAATAAAAACTATGTGCTCAAACCCCAACAATTTTTTTTCTATTTTGTTCTTTTAGTCTGATGATTTTTTTTTTCTTAATCAGTATAATTTACAAAAGAAATCTTACAAATATTATGTGATTGTTCACATTTGTTTAAGTTTTGGCAGTGCAGTAACCAGGAACTGGAAATGACTGCAGGAATCGTTTTAGCAGCCGTAGCTGATCCCATCTTTCAGCTTTATGAGTCACTGCTTTACTTGCTGCCTACACTTTCCCTGTTGTTCTTCTTTGTATA